>JAPFBL010000622.1:0-148521 GCA_026182355.1 Hermatobates lingyangjiaoensis
ATTCTGTAAGTGTTCTTTTATTCTTTTTTCTGTGTCGTGCTTTGTGTAATTTAAAGTGTTATATATATATATATAATGTAATTTTTTTTGTTTGAGGTTTGAGTCGAATGATTTTAAACCTCAAAAAAAAAAAAAAATACATCATATAAATATTGGGTCAAGAAAACAAATCATGATGTATATATATATTGACTCTGACGAAGACCTCTTGTTGAAAGATCTTAGTCTTGTTTTCCCACTTCTTATTGTGATTTGATCATATATATTTTGGAGAATATGGAGATGGTTGGGCCTCCAACCTTTGATTCACAAGTGCACTTGGTGTCCCTATTTCAACTCTCCTGATGACGGTTCAACCGAAAAATAGAGACAGTAAGTGTGTTTGTTCCTTAGTTCTGTGTGTGAGATTCATCGTGAATCGTTTGTTGTCCTTTTGATTGTTTTCCTGTTTACAATAATAATATATATATATATATATATATTATTATATATATATATATATATATATATAGTATACATTCATAAAAAAATTAAAGTTTTAATTTTAACTGAAGTTGGGATTTTGATTCTGACGAAGACCGCTTGTTACGCTTGAAAGATCTTAGTCTTGTTTCCCATTTCTTTTTGTGGTTTGATCATTGATTGTTATTTCACGTGTTTATGTGAAATCTTTTTATTAATATGTATATATATACACTTTTTTGATGAAAATTCGATCCGAAACGAACAAATACAGTGCGCTTGGTTTCCCTTTCTTATCTCTCCTGAAGACGGTTTCAACCGAAAATTAGAGACTGTAAGTAAGTGTTTTTAATTTTTTTACGTTTCTTTATGTACATTGAACTATATATATCATATATATATATATATATATATAATATATATATCGCGAGTACTTCGCTCTTCTTCCTGATGACGACGGATATCGAAATATCGAAGTGAGTTCTGTAGTGTCTTTCTGTGTTCTTTTCTCTGTGTTAAAGTGTATATATATATATATATATATATATATATATATATATATATATGTAGTCATATATAATTTTTATAATAAAGAAAATATATGCTAAGTGACGTGCAAATACACACATAACAGGAAGATAATGTATAAATGAAAATAGGTAAATGGAGAGGCAACTGTGTTCTACCTTGCAAGGCAAAACAGAGTGTATAAAAGTATACAATGCACGGGGAAAACGTAGTAAAGGATGTTACCGGGGCTAAAAAGAATGAATAAGTTACTCCGACGACATTACCTTACAAAAGATTGTACAAATAAGCCATGCATGGAACACTACCGACCGACAATATGGCGGAAGGAAACAAGATTTGATGTCATAATAACAATTAAACCGCGATATAATTTCCTCTGTATAATAGAAAAGTTTCTCCGCACAACATACATTATAGGTTTGTTAATGACATTATGATAATATAGTAATTATAATATTTCAACCAAACATTTATTCCCCAGGAGTTATATATAAAAATATTAATAAAGCAAAACCATAACTTTAGAAAATCGTCTAAAGAATGTTACTGGTCTAGGTGGTTGAATGCAGAAAGGAGGTCACGTGAAGAGGGCAATTTGTCTCGATCGGATTGATCAAGCGTCAGTGTTGACACCGATAATCTAGTCACAAGTCAACACTTGTTCCCAACTTGGCCCTACACTCTGTGTCCGTAAATCTTATTTTTTTGCCAATTTCACAGTTCTTTTATTAAAATGTTTCTTTTCCTTTTTTTTTTAATTTTTTTTTTGCCACCCCAAACAGAGATCTTTATTTAAACCTTTTAGGGGAAGTTATTGATTAAGTGATTCCTAATTCATCCCTTAACTGGGTTAGTGGCAAAAATATTATTTAAAATAATAATATTAATTTTTTAATTCAATAGAAAAAGAAATATCATTTATATTATTTAAAGTTCAATATAGATAAAGAACCATAGGTAAATTAAAAACACACCCATTGACTTTCTAATTTTCGGTTTGAACCGTTATCAAGAGAGATAAGAGAAAGAAACCAAGCCCACTGGTGCAGAGACGGTGCACTCCCCTCTGCTATCTTTCGTGATGCAAGTTCAGACCGAAAATTAGGGACTGTTACTGATTGTTTTTAATATCCTGTTTCTTTATATATTGCACTTTAATTATCCGTTTTTAATACATTGTTTATTGTAAAAGTATTTATATTATTTAAACGTATATTTTAGTTAACATTTATATCAAACATTAATAAAGGTTAGGTTAGGTTGCAGTGGCAGTTCCACAAGGGAACACACGTAGGCCCTGCATTGGCCCTTTGTGATACCACACAATGAAGATTGATTCTACAGTGGGAGTCCTAAATTTTGCCTAACTCAAATGTATTTAGAGTAGGGATCTTTAAGGAGTACCTGACATCGTACAGGCTCGGGACCGACGGTTTAACGTCCTTCTCTGAGGGACGACGCGCTCAGATTTATTCACCTCCCACGTGAATAAATCGAGGGCCAGGTGAGGATCGAAGCCCGGTCCTATCAGTTCAGAGGCGAGTATGTTAACCACTGAGCTAGCCTGGCCCCAAACATTAATATAACATTCATTTCATTCATTTGGCTATATGCACATTAAGTTTGTAATTTTCTCCGCTTCTTGATAATTGAATTGAAGGATCATGTATTGAGGGTTTTGTCTGTAGTCTCCATTGCGAGATAATACAGGCTCACCAACCAAACTTTGTGCGATCTCCATATATCAAGTTCGTGAGTTTGTTTGTTTGTTCACCCATTTTCCGTGGAGATAGAGACCTGAAATTATAATAAATATTATTTATTACCTAAATAATATTAGATAAAAGATAATTGTTACTTAATTCTAAAAATTGGAGCCAGGGTAGCCAGTGGCTTGCGTGCTTGCCGATGGCAATAGTGCAAATGTAAAAAAAATATCAAATGTATAAATTACAAATATACAAAAATTTACTGGACACAATACAAGTTTGTAATTTAGTATTTGCGAATATAAACACTGGTAATAAAGTAAAATATGGAACCAGTGTAGCCCAATGTCTTGCGTAGTCCAATACTTGCCGATGACAGTAGTGTAAATGTATTACATATAAATGTAAAAAAAAAAATTAATTTAAAATTTGAATAATATATAAAAAAAAGGTAATAAAGTAAAGGCATGGAACCAGGGTAGCCAGTGGCTTGCATGCTCGCCGATGACACGATGACAGTAGTGAAAATGTATTATCAAAAAAAATTGAATTTAAAATTTGATGAATATAAAAATGGTAATAAAGTAAAGGCATGAAACCAGGTAGTCCCGTGCTTGCATGCTCGCCGATGACAGTAGTGTAAATATATTATAAATAAACGTAAGAAAAAACATTAAATTTCAAATTTGAATAATATAAACAGCGCTAATGATAAAGGCATGGAACTAGGCTAGCCCAGTCGGTTGTTTTAGATAACATTTTACGTAATGCATTGATGTTAATTATAAAAAATTATTATAGTTATAAAAATATTTGATTAAAAGTAATAATGTTTCTGTGTGAATATGAATGTGTGTAATAATAATAGTAGTGGCAAGTTGAATAGAATGAATTACTTCTTCTCCTGATGAAATGGATAACGAAATATTAAAATAAGTTTATTTAATACAATATAGTTATTGGTTGTTTCTTTTAACTGGAAATTCTTGTTGAGTTAATTTATATTTCCATATTGACAGCTATGAAAAGAGAGAGCCAAAGTAATTGATATTTATTATCTCATTCTATTTATGTGTTGTCTCCCACTCACTCCCCAGGCCTTTGTTAAAGCTCCACAAAGGCATTTTGTTATTCTGTTATTTCATTGACCTTTGAGTAAAGAATGATTTCCAGCAAACACTTAGTTAAACATAAGACAATTCTTTTAAATTAAAAAAAAAAAAAAATACAAACTTTTACAGGGAAAAGTCATTAATTTAACTTTTAGTTGTAATCCATTAGGTGGCTTTTCCGGCCAGTAGAATTGGGGTGAAATCTAGAAAAACAACTTTTCCCTCTTTTTCCACTAATCACCTAATTTCTTATCTATGTTTAAATAAACTCCCTGTCTCTTTTCTTCTATCACTCTCTCATTCTATTTCTATTACAGTTAGGATTGAAAAGTTTTCGAGACCAGTGTTCTGAAATAATAAATTCTTGAAAATGCCAAAAAGTTTTTGATGGCATCAGTTGGTCAGGGGTTATGGGCGTTAACACAGGAACAGCTATCCGAAAAAAAAAAGTTAAAAGTTCTTTCCTCCAGAGGGTTTTAACTCCTCCCTCTATATTCCGGTATCATTCCCACTTCCTATCCGAATTTTCAAAACCCGTAACTTCTACTATTTTTATGTTGAAAATATTTCATACAAATTGAAATTTTATCTGGTATATTTATATAGGCTAATGTTCATTATAAACTTGGAAAGATGATCCAAAACTGGACACAATACAAGTTCAAAATCGAGTAGAGAAACACACTCTTAGAAACTCGATTTTTTTTGAGCAATCCGTCTTCAGGAGAAAAAAGAGAGGGACGACAAAGCATGTTGTAGGCGCAGCGCAAAACACCAGTAACAAGTTGGGTTACTTGCCATTGTGTCTACGACGTGTTTGGTCTGCCGAACGTGTATTTTCTCCTGAAGACGGATTGCTCTAAAATTTAAGTTTCTAAGTGTGATTCCTTTCTCTGTATGTTACTCTTCTTGAATTTTGAACTCGTGTATGGATTAATATAATTATTAACATTCCACATCGGTATTCTTACTTTTTTCGTCTGTTTATGAAAGGAGTGATGTTAAAACGTTGTCATTGCACAGGTTCACAAAGGTCGTAGTAACTTACTCGTATGTCTCCTTCAAGCTTCCATGTAACTTAATATCCGACATGAATTACTGACATTCCATGTTATAGTAGCACAGTAATCAAGCAGTAGAAGGCCTCTGGTCTGGAACTGCTAGTTACGACGTGCACTATAGTGCGCGGTTATATTCGTTGGTCGTTGGTCGTTGGTTGGAAGCTTCCATATGATGCATCTAACATAATCTACTCCATTGAATATTGAAACCTTACTCCTAAAGCAAAACGCTCACCCTTAACGTTATCTAACATCGTTCATGTTTTTCTTCTTACAATATTCAAATCCCTTTCTAAAATGTTCACAAAAATATAATTTCTACTGATTCAAGTAAAACCTATATTTAGGTTTTACTAAAAAAAATACTTAAAAAAACTACTATTAGCTAGGAAATTTAGGCATGTATTGGTACCATTGTGTTATAATAGGTATTTATATCCGTGATTCTGAAAGATAGGTTTAGTCCAATGATGATGCAGCTATTGTGAAACCGGTCGGGCGACTCCACCAACCATAAACGAGGTATGACGGTTGATAATAACAATAATATGTATATTTCGGAGCTGATGTGGAGAGAGGGAGTTGCTGTTCTGAAAGTTGCTGCAAAGAACTTCTTCAGGCCTTCAAAACCGTTCATAGAGTAGACAATAAAGGGCGAAGACCCTCAAAAGTTCGTGAGTTTGTTTGTTTGTTTGTTCACCCATTTCCTGTGGGGATAGAGACCTGAAATTAAATATATATTATTTATTACCTGAATAATGTTAAATAAAAGAAAATTATCACTATATTCCCAAAATTGGAGCCAGGGTAGCAAGTCTCTTGCGTGCTCGCCGATGACAGTAGTGCAAATATGTTATATATAAATGTAACATTTTTTTTTATTTAATATTTGGGTATTATAAACACTGGTAATAAACTAAAGGCATGGATCCAGGGTAGCCCACTGGCTTGCGTGCTCGCCGATGACAGTAGCACAAATATATTAAAAATAAATGTAACAAAAAAAATTGTTAATTTAAAATTTGATTAATATAAACAATGGTAATGAAGTAAAGGCATGGATCCAGGGCAGCCAGTCGCTTGCGTGCTCGCCGATGACAATAGTGAAAATGTATTATATATAAGTGTATCAAAGAAACAAAATTAATTTAAAATTTGCAAAATATAAACACTAGTAATAAAATAAAGGCATGGAGCAAGAGTAGCCCAGAGGCTTGCGTGCTCGCTGATGACAGTACTGCAAATGTATTATAAATAAATGTAACAAATATATAATAAACTACTACATTAGAGGTTGAAAATGAATAATTTTACAAACTTGAACACAATTGTGAGATAAAATACGAATGTTCTAAGTTTGCTTTTCTGGTTATTGCCTTTTAATTTTTTAGGTATTTAAATCTTTATTTTTAGTCATTATTTTTTTTTAAATATATACAGTAAATACTTTGTATATATATATATATATTTGTACAATGGCAGCAGGTCTTCCCTTAAGCATATGGTATTAAAATATTGTCCATTGTAACTTTAGTGCATCAACCATAATTAATTTATCTTATACCTGAAGATGGCGAATGACAGCCGAAAGCTCGTATGTATTGTTCATTTAGTTTGTTATTTTAGTGATTAAAAACTTTTTTTTTTTTAAAAAAAAGGTGGTTTATTCAAGTGTTTCGTGTTTGACCTAAAGTTTATTGTGTGTGTTAATGTCTTTCGCTAACCTTCTTTGGAAGCTACCAGAGTCTCACCGCAAAGTGATACGAAAACTAGAGAGTGTCAACAAGAAATTGGTCAATGCAGAAGCTGCTGTTTATTTTAATAATATATATATATATATATAAAGATTTCGCATAAACACGTGAAATAACAATCAATGATCAAACCACAATAAGAAATGGGAAAACAAGACTTGTTACGATCTTTCAACCGTAACAAGCGGTCTTCGTCAGAGTCAAAAACCCAACTGTTATTGGGGTTTGATCATTGATATATATATATATTAGATAATTACTATGATTCAGCATCCAAGCACGTGGGCAGGTCGTTTACAGTGTTACAGTCGTCACGAGAGATAGTCTTTGATTACTTTACTTGTAGGGTGTCACTAGGAGACTAACAAACTTACTGAAGAGGGAATGACGATGGTAAAATATTATACGTATATTCGTTTCGGCATTTAGTGCGATTTAAAACCTGGCCTATGTTTAAGTGTTAAGCAAAAAGAATTGTGTATTTGACCTCAGTAAAGGCTATCAAATAGTATTGCGATTTCTCAACGGGTTTGGTTTAAAGATTGCTTAGGAAAACTGTGCATAGACATGATTCAGTCGCACCCAGTGCAACAATGTTGTAAAATAGATTTAATGGACCGTAAGTCCTTTAAAATCTCAAAGATAATTCTATTATCTCATCAGAGAGCAAAAAACGTTATGATCACGTTTGTGTTCAGAAGTCAAAAATCAGCCTATAAATGTTTATACAGTGTTTATAATACAATATAATATTATATGTTACAGTATAGTATGTATACTGTATACTTGTTAGACAGTAAGTCATTGAGAAATTCTGAAATCATTGTAAGTTTATTACAGTAGTTTAGACGCTTCTTGTGTTTACCGTAAAATCTTGTTGTATTATATACACGAGGCAGTAAATGTGATTTCAACAAGTATTTTATAGTCTTAGTTTATATTGAACTCTATATATAAAGGCGTGTTTAAAACACAGTGTAATGCCATGTATTCCTACGAGCACAATCGAAATCCGTTATGCTGTTTTACTGTGTATAATAATAATTGATGCTACATATTTTTAGTTAGTGTTCTGTCAATACAAACTATATTTGTTACATATTTTTCTATCTTGTTATTTTATCATTCTCAGGTAAAATGGATAAACCAACAAAAGTCTCCACACAAATGAAGTTTTATTCAACGCGTTTCGAACACTTTTTGTTCATCATCAGGAAGACACTATTTTGTTGGTTTATCCATTTTACCTCAGAATGAGTAAATACCACACAATTACGGATTGCACAACTAATGACTTGTTATTTTACTTTTATAATATAAAGCATGGTCGGTTTCAACATTAAACTACCGTATTTTCCTAAATTCTCTTTATCGTTATCCTAGAGTCGTTGAATTTATTTTAACCATCGATTTTGTTTTCTTTTAAAGAAATAGAAAAAAAGAATTGGTTTACATTTATTTGGTGTTATCCTACTATGACAAGGTCTTTTTGATAATAAAACTGTTATTCAGCTTTGCCCTTCATTCTTCGAGATTATGTTATTCGAGGTTTTGTTAGTATACGTATGGAATATCAGGGTGTTTGCCGGCACGGTGGAATGAATTTCGGTAGATATTTTATGAGCAGCTTAATGATGATGAGTCGGCTTTAGACAGAAATCCATTCGAATTGTCGTTTGATAAATGGCAATTGTCAAGGTGAATTATTGCAAGTAAAAAGTCGTACTGGAGATTGGTGAATAATCAATCAAACAATTTTGTCTTCCCCTGATATGCAATTCCTAGTCAAACATGGCACAAATAGCCTCTGTGCCGACATATCTTTGTGAGTTTTCACTCTGTTTGCAAAAGAAGCTGCGCAGTAGACTAGAGACAGAAAATGACTTGTGTTACACCCTTTGAAATATTATTTCACTCATTCTACAACTAGCAGAGATAAATCAAAACGATCATAGATGAAACCAGTGAATGAATTATTATCTACCCATTGGAATTAACTAGAAAGCTATATCCTGGTAATCTACTGACCTTGCGTTGAAGATCCTACTTAAGTTTCGTCTGTTTTGAGTTCTTTAGAAACATTAAATAAATATATTACTTTTACTTTAGTTTTATTGTGCCATAATATTTTTCAATTACCACTTTTACTTTAGTTTTATAGTGTCACCAATATTTTTCAATTACCACTTTTACTTTAGTTTTATAGTGCCATCAATATTTTTCAATTACCACTTTAGTTTTACCACTTTTACTTTAGTTTTATAGTGCCATCAATATTTTTCAATTACCACTTAACTTGTAGAACTCCATCCATACAATGGATTATTAAATGATGTTTTGTTTCAGATATTATTCAGATATCATTCAGAATTTAACATCCAAAGTAAGGTTGGAACAATCAAGATCAGTGATAGAAGGCTATCGTAAGCGGAAAATGAGGGTTTTTCCGCTTACTACAAACCAAATAAACAATAAACCAAAATACTTACTTGCCAAATACTACATACATTGCTTGTATGGAGGTCTACGAATTAAGTGGTACTATTATTCGATACTACTATACTATACGATACGTACTAATTATACGATACTATATACGATACTATAATACGAAAATATTGATGGCACTATAAAACTAAAGTAAAATTAATATATTTGTTTTATGTTTCTAAAGAACTCAAAACAGACGAAACAAAAGTTATAGCCAATAAGACGATTGATCTAATCCATGATAATGACTTCACGTTTTCAGAAAGATAATACAGTATTCTGTGCACTTATCACATGACAATGTGAAGAAGAGTTAAGTCACCTAAAATATTGGCAAACATCAAATCAAACTTTCATACATTGAAAGAGAAATATATTTTTTTTAAATGTTACCATTGAAATATTTTCGCTTTACTTTACTTTTGGCATATGAAGCTATTCCTCACCTCCTTAGTATTTAAAGTAAAATGCACAATTACTCCCAACATCTTTTAACGACACTACACAATAAGTGCTCTTAGTGTTTTTAGAGTAGTTATTGATTAGATTAATGATATAATGATTTCCAATGTGCATCTTGTTGCTTTTAGGGTGGGTAGTTATTGATTAGCTTAATGATATAATGATTTCCAATGTGCATCTTGTTGCTTTTAGGGTAGTTATTGATTAGATTAATGATATAATGATTGTTATTGTGAACTTCAATACAGTTATGATAATTATTTATTATATTAATGTTATTACTATAATTAATGTATATCTCAATGCCATTGTGATAATTATTCATTGGATTAATTTTAAACTATAGTTATTGTAAATCATTAGTTGTGCAATCCGTAATTGTGTGGTATTTACTCATTCTGAGGTAAAATGGATAAACAAACAAAAGTCTCCACACAAATGAAGTTTTATTCTACAACAACAACGCGTTTCGAACACTTTCCAACGACCAACGAATATTACCATGCACAACAGTGCATGTCGTAAATAGCAGTTCCGGACCAGAGGCCCACTACTGCTAGATTCTCATCCTGCTGTTTTTGTTAGGTCAGTAAACATTGTCAAGAATGGGGGAGTCAGTCAGTAAGGGAATGTGTTGTCTTCGTGGTCGTTTGGTCTTCAGGCTTTGCATTCTCTAAGGTATACTGTATACTTTTGGAGTCATATTGTCGTCATTTTTAGTTTAAGTAGGAAGATTTGAGGCTCGTGGGATTAGGGAAGGTTGAGAGTAGGATTTAGTTCCCGAACAAGGAGATTTGAATGGGTTGACAGTATTTTGTCTCCATTACCGGCAACAGAAATGTTACCGGGTATATTATGACGAACTTTGATGTCTTCCTGATGATGAACACAAAGTGTTCGAAACGCTTTGTTGCTGTTGTTGAATAAAACTTCATTTGTGCGGAGACCTTTGCTTGTTTATCCATTTTACCTCAGAATATAGTTATTGTATATATAGAATTGTTATTGAGTATCAGATGCCACAGAATTGATATTCTGTATAGAGCTTGCTCTATTGTGTTATGGGTTTATTTTGGTTTAACATCTGTTGTATCTTATACCATATGACACGTTGTTGTAAACCAAGAACATAAGTCTGCCTAGTGGTCATTGAAGGTTAACACTGGAGTTATCAAAACTGTAATAATCAGAGAGCTGGCTTAAAGGCTTATATTACTTACAGTCAAAATATTTTCTCTGACAAACAGCAAAACAAGGCGGTCATGTTGCCAGAGATTGAGATCAAAGGGCCTTGCTTGAGGCTCGAGGGCCCTACAGCCAACAGCATGTCCCTCCTTCAACAACTCCAGTCCTTCTCTCTTTCCAAACACAAAACGCCCCAATCAGTTATAGTCCTCTAAAATGATTCCACTTCATCAAGAAGTTCTTCTAATAATACCGCTTTTAGTTTAAAACTCAAGGGTTTAATAAATCATCCAAATTATTTGTACTGAGGAAAACTAAATAATATAATTTAAACATCACAATAAAAATTGAACGACATAACAGAGGAACAAAAAACATAAAATATCACAAACTTCACTTAAGTATTTTGACTTTTTTCCTTATTATTAGTTATTAGTTATTAGTTATTAGGTTATTAGTTATTAGTTTTCGTGAATGTGGCGCGTTGTTACTGCTGAGAAAGGTGCACGCTCTGTTGTGTAAAAAGAAAAGTCTCAGAAATAATAACTCCTTTTCTGCTGATTTCCTCTGATGACGAACTCCCTGTTCGAAATATTAGTCTTAATAACTGTCTTCTTCTCAATGTTTATTCTATATACTGTAGTTCAGTGGTTGTTAACCTTTCGGAGATACGGAGCCTCACAAGTTTAATAAGCGTATTGACCGAACCCTTCTTTAATGAAAAATAAAAGTTATTTAAAATTTTTTTTTATTTAATTTCAAAACATTGGGATATATTTTCTTTTTTACTGGTTCATAAAATGAACTGTGCATGAATACCACCTTGTTCAAAGAACAAAATCAACACTGTGCATGAACTTACAACTAATTACATACCGGCAAATCTGGGTGACTTCTACTGTTGACCTCCGCGGTGGAGTCTCTGCCGACCCCTGAGACCGACTCATCGAACCCAGGTTAAGATCCACTTTTTTAGTTATATATATATATATATATATCATGATAAAAGAAAAACGGTCCGGCAGGACAGATAACACTTAAAAGCACTGCTTTAGCCCTCACCCAGTGATTTCTTTAGTTGACTGTCGTCCCTCCGTCAATTCACTTCTTCTCCTGAGGACAACCGCCATTACGGTCGAAATATTGAAAAGTGAGTCTTTTGTTATGTTTCAGTCTATGAGTCACTGTTTATTTTAAGTGTATATATATGGTATAAATAGGCAGCAGATCCTATTAAAATTAACCGCAGTCTCGGCATTCAATACAGTTGGCAGCATGCGCAACCAATACGTTTTCTTTTCTTATATTTATTATTATTATTCTTTTCTTTATTTCTAACTAACTATACCTTCCCAATTAATTCTTATTTTCATTCAACTCTATTATTTTAATACATTTTCTTGTCCTTTAATAATTTTTTATCCATCATTTACTTTAATATTCTCAATCTATTTATTACCTGTTAATCTAGTTATACTGTTGACCTTTCAACTCTTTTATTCTAACCGCTTTTTTTCTTGTTCTTTATTGACCTTTGATCTTCTCTTTATATTAACCTTTACTAATCCTTTTAATCTATTAATACCATTAACTATCTCATTGATTTTGTTTAACATATCACTTGGCCAACTCCTTTTCCAGTTGAACCCTGTTAGCAGGAGGTTAGTTCGTAGGATCGAATCTCTCAGTCTTAAGACCGTGAATGCTGAGACTGCGGTTAATTTTAATGATATATATATATATATAAATATATATATAATATATAAATATGCAGATAAATCACAATAAACACGTGATGCAATCAATGAAAACAAACCACAAGGAAAAAAAAAGAAAACAGATGGAAAAAATGCTCTGAGGCCTTTCAATTTATGTCATCAGAGAGCAAACAAGGTAAGAACTAGAAAGTAACATAAAAGGTATGTACAAGGAAGGTAACTAAACAGCTGGGAAAACAAGAGTCGAAAAGGCATAATAAGAGAAAAACAAAAAATACCCAATACAATTAAACAATGCAAAATGAACAATAAGAAAATTAATTAAAATAAAAAATATAAAAATAGAATCCTATAAACACAACCTTCCTTTTCTTTTCTTTCACAATTATTTACAAGTCTGTTTAATAATTTCCCACCACTACTGAAAACAACTGAAATATCCATTTTTTTCAAAAATACCGGGATGTCTCTTAGAGTTTGAAAAAAAAAAAAAAAAAAAAAATGGATATTTCAGTTGTTTTCAGTAGTGGTGGGAAATTATTAAACAGACTTGTAAATAATTGTGAAAGAAAAGAAAAGGAAGGTTGTGTTTATAGGATTCCTTGTAGAGATTGTGATTTTTCATATGTTGGACAAACGGGAAAAAGTTTGCTTACTAGAGTGAAGCAACATAAATACACTATTAGGCGGCAAGAAGAATCAAGTGCCTTGTTCCAACATATTAATTCAAAAAATCATTCAATAAAATGGGAAGATTCCAAAGAATTGATATTTCTCTCATCTGATGTGGAAAGGAACTTAGTAGAAAGTGCCCTAATTAAGTATAATTTTGATAAACTAATAAATATAAGTCATGGGCTTTTTAGATTGGATGAAATTTTAATTGAAGGTATAGTTAGGCAAATTGGTCCTGTGGGTGACCTTCGAAATGTACTTGCAACGTTGAACATGAACTCTGACCAGATTGTGGATTCTAATAATAGAACATAATTTTATTTGACTTATTACTTTCTCATGTATTCTTGTTTTGTTAATAATTTAATATTGTTTATTTTTTGATATTGCATTAATTTAATTTGTATCTATTTGTTTATATTTATTATATATTGTTTATAGTTAGGAATTATATATAACACTTGTTTCTTATTCTATTTATATTTTTATATTTTTTATTTTAATTAATTTTCTTATTGTTCATTTTGCATTGTTTAATTGTATTGGGTATTTTTTATTTTTCTCTTATTATGCCTTTTTCGACTCTTGTTTTCCCAGCTGTTTAGTTACCTTCCTTGTACATACCTTTTATGTTACTTTCTAGTTCTTACCTTGTTTGCTCTCTGATGACATAAATTGAAAGGCCTCAGAGCATTTTTTCCATCTGTTTTCTTTTTTTTTCCTTGTGGTTTGTTTTCATATATATATATATATATATATATAGGTGTGTTCTCTAATCGGGGTTCGGTCAATTTTTCAGGATAAAAAATCAAACTCTCGTTGCCAACGTTTCGGTTTTATTTAAAACCTTTTTCATAGGCCTACAAACAAAGGATAATAAGAAATCACATGTTGATATGTGATTTATTATTATCCTTTTTTTGTAGGCCTATGAAAAAGGTTTTAAATAGAACCGAAACGTTGGCAACGAGAGTTTGATTTTTTATTCTGAAAAATTGACCGAACCCCGATTAGAGAACACACCTATTCTATCAAACGGTCGATATATTATTGAATCTGTTATATATATATATATATATATATATATATATATATATATATATATAATATATATATATATAATATATATATATATATATATATATATATATATTATATATATATATAATATATATATATATATATATAACAATTAAAAGAAACGGTCCAGCGGACTTTTTTACAATAAAATAAAAAACGAAGGAAACACACAGAAAGACACAGACATAACTCACATCGATATTTCGACAATCGTCGTCATCAGGAGGTGCGAAAGAGCGAAGAGCGAAGAGCGAAGAGTCCCGCAGGAAGACAGGGCGGTACTCCCGACAGGGAGTACCGCCCTGTCTTCCTGCGGGACTCTTCGCTCTTCGCACCTCCTGATGACGACGATTGTCGAAATATCGATGTGAGTTATGTCTGTGTCTTTCTGTGTGTTTCCTTCGTTTTTTATTTTATTGTATATATATATATATATATATATATATATATATATATATAATTCGTCACTTGTCTTCGGAGTGACTCACCTGATAGATATGACTCATTATCTATATACTATTATAGTATAATATAGTATATTATATATATACTATAGTCATTATCTATATATGTCTCACAAGTGACTCACTATCTTTCTACCTGATAGATGAGTTTATATATTCTTTCTGTGAATTGCCTTGTTGAATATATATAATAATTTTTAATTGAATAGAATCATTAAATAATTCTTAACGTTTTTAAAAAAAATCATCCGCAAAAAATATTTAATGCTGGTATATATGTTTATAAAATAAATTCAGTTATGATTTGGAAAAAAAAATGTAGTAGTGGTTGGAAGTAAGGTTGAGATTTTGGTTGATATTCGAGAAGTAATATAGTAAGCGAGTTTAGGGTTAAATTGAATTCGGGTTGAGAAGGTTTTCGCATTGAATGAGGTTTTTTTTTTCTTTTTGTTGATTTTGTCAAGAGATGTGGTACGCCCTTCCTCTCTGGTGTAATGCAGTATCAGCCCTATTTAGGGGGGACTCCCTTCGTGAACAGTCGTCCTTATCAGTCTTCAAATTTACCTATCCCTTTTTATCTTCTCCCAAATGTACTTCTATTAAATTAGAAGTAAGAGCAATTTTACTCGTGTTATTTATTAAAATTTCTTTTGAAACAGACTGCTTTCAGTAGCAGTTCAGTAATTATATCAAGCAATTAGTCTCATCAGAGGAAAAAAGCTCTAAGCCTTTTCGGTTCTTTTTTTATTTTACTTTGGTTTTTGACTTTAAATTATTACATTTTTTTATTATGTTTACCTTGATTTTGATTTCGTCTAATTGTAACTTACATCTTCAATCTTAAGGTGGTAGTAGTAGTCACAACACTGTAGGTTGCAGTAGCTATCATCTACAAGGGAAGACACGTAGGCCGAACATTGGGCCCTTTGTGATAACACATAAAGAAGATTGATTCTAGATTGTGAATACTCGATTTTGCCTGACTTAAGTATATTTAGGGTAGAAAGTTCGTACAGGCTCGAGACTGACGGATTAACGTCCTCTCTGAGGTCGGAGTGCTCAAATTTATTCGCCTTCCGCGTGAATAAATCGAAGGACAGGTGGGAATCGAACCCCGAATCTACGAGTTCAGAGACGAGCACGTTAACCACTGAGCTAACCTGATCCTGATCAGATTTATTCACCTTCCGCGTGAATAAATCGAAGGCCAGGTGGAAATCGAACCCCGATTCTACAAGTTCAGAGACGAGCACGTTAACCATTGAGTTCACGAGCACGTTAACCTGATCATATTTATTCACCTTCCCCGTGAATAAATCGAAGGCCAGGTGGGAATCGAACCTCGAATCTACGAGTTCAGAGACGAGCACATTAACCACTGAGCTAACCTCATCCTGATCAGATTTATTCACCTTCCGCATGAATAAATCGAAGGCCAGGTGGGAATCGAACCCCGATTCTACAAGTTCATAGACGAGCACGTTAACCAGTGAGTTAACGAGCATGTTAACCTGATCAGATTTATTCACCTTCCGCGTGAATAAATCTAAGGCCAGGTGGGAATCGAACCCCGAATCTACGAGTTCAGAGACGAGCACGTTAACCACTGAGCTAACCTGATCCTGATCAGATTTATTCACCTTCCGCGTGAATAAATCTAAGGCCAGGCGGGAATCGAACCCCGATTCTACAAGTTCAGAGACGAGCACGTTAACCACTGAGCTAACCTGATCCTGATCAGATTTATTCACCTTCCGCGTGAATAAATCTAAGGCCAGGCGGGAATCGAACCCCGATTCTACAAGTTCAGAGACGAGCACGTTTACCAGTGAGTTAACGAGCATGTTAACCTGATCAGATTTATTCACCTTCCGCGTGAATAAATCTAAGGCCAGGTGGGAATCGAACCCCGAATCTACGAGTTCAGAGACGAGCACGTTAACCACTGAGCTAACCTGATCCTGATCAGATTTATTCACCTTCCGCGTGAATAAATCGAAGGCCAGGTGGGAATCGAACCCCGAACCTACGAGTTCAGAGACGAGCACGTTAACTATTGAGCTAACCCGATCCCATCTATCATGAGATTCAAACAAGTTTGTTATGCTCAAGTGTGGCTCAGCTAACGGTTTTTGTTTCAAACCCTTACTCGACTTCGTCACGTCAAACCAGAAGCACCTTTTCGTTTCACCCGTTTTTTTTTTATCTTCTCTTCATGACAACTTGTTGGGAATATAGACTGCAGTCATTCCCAAGTAGAAATAGACAGAACCCAAACCGGACGGGCAGACTGAAATCCATGATAATCGTTTTGATTTTATAAAATTCTATATCATTTTTTAATGTTATGCAAAGTTTGATATTTGTAATTCACTCTAAACTAACCTTAGGGAGACTTATAATTTTTATTTTGCTGGAATATCAACTCTTTCATGAAAGCTTTCTTTCATCATTATTTCCATCCTCTCGTCGCTATAACTTTTTTGCTCTGTAACGTTTATTTCCTCTATAAATAAAACTATAAAAAGGTATAACTTAACGACAAGAAGCACTAAAGGTAAGCCAGTTTAACTTTCGTTCCAAAAAAGGATGTCAAGCAGAAGTTACAACTTTCTGTTTACGACTGACGTAAACTTCAAATGCTCCTTGTGCCAATTTAATATTAACTGCAAGCCTCTTTATTAGGGGGTTTTCCTAAAGGAATATAATCGGATTTGGAACCGACATACTTTTCTCCGATCAAACATTCCTGATCACAATTCAATTTCAATTGAAGTCTTTTATTGCTTTAGACTTTTGTATTTCTAATTATTTAGCTGCATTCTACTCTATGCACAATATTACATGAATAACACATCAAACTGTGAGAACTAAATACATCATATCTTATTTATTTTATATATATCTGAAAAAAAACAATTAAAAATACACTGAGACCTATCTGGACTTACGGACTTGAACTATGGAGTTGTGTAAAACCTTCCAACATTTACAAAATACAATCATAAAATCCTCCGTACTATCACTAATGCACCTTATTATGTCACAAACCACACTCTTCATAGAGACCTAAAAATCACTTTTATACATAACTTAGCCACTGATCGTTACAAGGCATTTCATACAAAACTTTCCTCTCAGCCAAATCCACTCGTACAAAACCTTGCTCCTTCCTTACCTTCCCAGAATCCCCCCAAAGACGACTTAAGAGAAGATGACCGAGGGATCTACTGCCATGATGATCTAGAATCAGGAAACGAAGTGAAAAGTTAAACCAATGGGTTTCATTCTTTGCTCGTGTGTGTCAAAATTATTTGTATTACTCACACTACATATGTTTGTTACGCATCATATGCGTAGTTGCGTATTTAAATAAATATGTTAAAAAAAAAATTAAAAATAAGAATATATTTTCCTGAAACTCTTATCGTAATAAGTTTATCAATCATCCTAAATAACGCTTTCATTATTTATTCCAGTCTCAATTTATAAAATATTCTCAATTCTCGTTAATTGTTTAACAGTCATCATCAGGATGTGTATTATTTTCAAATTAATCACCTTACCATAGTCAGTTCATCTAGAGTTTGTTAGGAATATTGCCTCAATCTTCATGGTTACAAAACAGGGTTTCAAACCTCCAGTATTAACAGGTTTGAGAAAAAAAAACTTTCTATTTTGACTTAGTTAATTTGTTTTTTCTTAAAGAGACTAACATATATAAAGTCTTCTTTTAATATAGGGAATTTATAGATCAATTAAAGGAACTTTAAAGATGTTGTGAGTGCTCTCAATTCACAACATTGAACATCCAGTTTAATTAAATTAACTGGCTAAGCGAACAAATATAATCAAATTTTCCTACTATATTAAAAATATACTTTTTAAAAATTTAAAATATATTTATTTTTAATTTGCAAATATTACAGTTGAAAAATCCGTTTAAAAACAGTATTAAATACATAAAACATAAAAAATCAATTGCGACCTTAAAAACTCATTTCGGTTTAAATTTTCAGATTTTATGTTAGTTTTTTATTTCTTTTATTTTTTTCTATTTTCTGTGTTAACACCCTCAAAATGTCGCTCCCTGCCACGTGCTGTCCCCCTGTTACGCCACTGGGATGTTGTCCATGTTCAAGTAGAACTGATCAGTGACTCCGTCATGGCTTTATATAATATCAAGTCAATCCTAATTTTATTTAAGTAAATGAATTCATGGTGTCATTTTATTTTTAATTAGTCATTGTCAATTCCATCCAGTTTTCTCTTTATTTTTATTATTAGTTAAATAAAATGCCTGTTCGGTAGTTAATTTATTCGGTTATTAATTTTTAATATTTTTATAGTTTTATATTTCTAGTTACTTTGTTATATGAAATCCTACTTTTTGTTCTTTCTTTAATAAGCCCATTGACTTGTTTATATTATCTGGTTCATGTGTAGTTAAATGATTAGTGTAGTTTGATTTGTATGGAATATTAAAATTTTAATTTTAAATTGGAAAATTAATTTGTATTAACATAATAACCATGCTGAATGACATCTAAGAACCACTTTTTTGATGCCATATAAATCTATAATGCAGTATCACTGATTATTTCCTCTTGAAAATGGACAATGTCCAAAACAGGGTGAACAGCTACTCTTGTACATGTAGTGTACAAGATAATGCAGTATCACTGATTATTTTCTCTTGAAAATTGACAATGTTCAAAACAGGGTGAACAGCTACTCTTGTACATGTAGTGTATTTTATTTTATTTTATTCCTTAAATCGTTCCTCTAGCGGGTGATAACGTCAACCGTTTACTGGCTTTTTATTTGACGGGTGATTCTACAGATTCTACATTGGGAGTCCTAAATATTGCCTAACTCAAGTGTATAAGGAGTAGGGATCTTTAACGAGTACCTGACATTGTACAGGCTCGGAACCGACGGCTTAACGTCCTCTGAGTACCCTTGATATCAAGCCCTGATATTTAGTTTATTGTTTTACTTATACCTTAGATATTTAATTTTTATTATTATTTATGTAATATACACTAGTCAGTAAGTATGTCCTAGCGGGAATAACCTCAGTTAGAATCTTTTCTAACCTCCCCCTCCCCTCACTCCCTCCCCTCTCCCCCTCACCCCTCCCTCCTCCTCCCCCTCTTTCTCCCCTCCTCCCTACTCCAACCCCCTCCACCGCTACCCCCTCCCTCTCCTCCCCTCCTCCCTTTCAAAATCATTTTTATCATAATTTTGTTGTAATTTTTGTTTCTAAATTGAGCCGCTAATTCCATGAAAGTGGCCTAATTCCATTTATGTTAAAATCGAGATATTTAAGGGTTTGCGTTTTACAAAATTTAAAAATATTGTCATTTTATTTATCAACTAATTTTTGTTATAAAAAAACTTAGTAATTTTAAATAAATTTTGTACAATTTGCTGCAAAAGGTAAAGATAACGTAAAAATGTAATTATTTAAATAGCTAGCTAAATTTTTTTGGAAAATGGAATTAGGCCACTTTCAAAATAAACGGCTCAATTAGTTCTTTAAAAACTTCGGAAATATGAACTTAAGCTAGGCAAGTATAACGAGCCAGGTAAACAGTTATTGTGTGATATATTTTCTCATGAAAGTGAGAAAAATATATTGTCTTCACCTCAACACGCGTTTCGAACACTTAGTGTTCATCATCGGGCACATCTGCAAAATAAACAGAAAATTTATAAAAACAATTTTTTATGATATATAAAGGATCCAAATGTTTACCTAAAATCAAACAATTAATATAACCTATTTTGGTTCTTTTATATAACTTCAAAAAAAATGGTTATACATTTTGTGTTTATATTGTGGATGTGCCTAATGATGAACACTATGTGTTTGAAACACGTCGTAAAATAAATTCCTTGTGGTGAAGATGTAGTATATTTTCCTCAGTATGATGAACTAATATGTTGTATTTCCCGATAAATATCAATATTAACACAACTGTTAAGAAATCTATCATCAAAGTTGGAATTCAATTTTTGGTTGTGTTGTTTTAAAGAAGAAGCTTTGATATTGATTTTTGATAAGATTGAGTGAATCTTTGATCTGCCGCTTTGAATAGGGCAGTTTGTATTGAGGAGCATCTGTTCTTGTGAGAGGGTGGTCCCCCTTCCCTCCACTTACAGCTGTGCTTTAGACGAGCTACTTAGGCTGTGTTTGCTTAGTAATCGTAACCCTCTACTTTATGAATGCCCCTACTAAATTGAACTATCCATTATTGATTGAAGTACAGAGAGTGCTTGCCTTTTAACTGAGAAGTGCTTCTCCTTACAAGGCCTTGCTATTTACTTTCTGCATTATACTAATCTTCCACTGGACTCCGCCATTGCTGTACTCATCGTCCAAGTAACCTTTTTACTTTACTATAAGTAAAGTATAGTGATCGTGAAAAAAATTCGATCTCGAGATTTTGACGGAATTACATGTTTTGAGGTCCCAGAAGTCGTTTTATGAGGTTTTTACGATGATGTCTGTGTGTGTGTGTGTGTGTGTGTGTGTGTGTGTGTGTGTGTGTGTGTGTGTGTGTGTGTGTGTGTGTGTGTGTGTGTGTGTGTGTGTGTGTGTGTGTGTGGGTGGGTGAGTGTGTTAGCATTGCTTGTTACCACGCTACGGTCCAGAATCTTAGATGGATCAAGTTGATATTTTACGCAAAAATGGGCCCCATAAAGACGAAGATCCCTATTGTTTGGGAAGAATTATGCATGATCGGAAAGTCACTTTTTTTTGCCAAAAACCGTTTATTTTCACCGATCGTAAAGGTCCTCTGACTCCTCCCCCATTCCGCTTTCTTTGCTAGATTTGGCTATTTGATCAATTACGATATTTAATCTGATTTTTCAGCAGTCCAAGCATTGAAAAACACATGTGTTATGAGATCAGTTCTTTTAGCTTACATGCATCTTTCTCATTCATTACACTATGCCTTCTCAATCATTTTTACCACAGGATGCATTCATAAATGAAGGAAAATTCTGGGACGCACCGTCGATTTCCATTTGAAAAAAAAAATAGCAATGAAACTTAACTAGTGCTAAATGAGTTCAAATACATTGCTCTTGACAAGAGGATATACTCGCTTTTGTACATTGTCCAAATTTCCTACTTATAAATAATATAATTTTATGTTTTTATATTTAAAATTTTTTATATTATTTTTCTTCTGATATATCTTTTCGGATTTTTTTTATTGCTAGGGGTTTTGGTGTTTATGGTCTGCCTGATGAAATTATACCATTTATAATGGTTATATTAGTGTTTAATGACAACAACAAAAAATAGCAAAATAATATAGGTGTATCTTAAAACGATTTTTTATTGTTTGACATTATATTTTGCACTTTATTGTTCTAGTTGATAAATATTCTCAACTTTTCATCAACGCCTTTCATACTTGATCTACTTTTACATTTAGTGCTATTTAACATAGAATAG
Organism: Hermatobates lingyangjiaoensis; assembly: GCA_026182355.1. Taxonomy (NCBI): domain Eukaryota; kingdom Metazoa; phylum Arthropoda; class Insecta; order Hemiptera; family Hermatobatidae; genus Hermatobates; species Hermatobates lingyangjiaoensis. The sequence continues at coordinate 22,178 of JAPFBL010000622.1, forward strand.
CCTTGTTTACAGAGATAAGATGTTTTTTTTTTTTTATTTAGGTTGATAAGTGCATCGTCTACTTGGACATTAGCACTGTCTCATTTTGTTCAGTTCTTTAGTTCCTCATATTTTATTATATAAATTTATTTCCTTCAGGAATGATGCCACTTCGTTGGAATATTTATTATCAGGGGCTAGTGCTATTATTAATTTTGATGGTATGCCTGCAGACATCCTTTCTTGTTCTAATTGTGGACATTCTTCAATTAAGTGAGCCACCATCAATATTTCCTTACATTTTGGGCAAGAGGGTGATAAGATGTTGAAAATTGTAATATAACTATCAATGTTTTCCTGGCGATAGTCTAAATGTCAACTGACAAGTCTTCCCTCTTATGAGGGTCAGGTTAGCTCAGAGGTTAAGCACCTATGTATAATGTCGTTCATGTACGCGGTTTATGAAACATAGATATTACATAATAACGGTTTATTGAAAATAGATAGAGCAACACTACGAACAACCAGAACAGAAATCATCTAATGCAACATTTGGCTATCATCCCACGCCTGTGCATTGCCGTATACTTGTTAAACATCTCTAATCTAATAAACCTGAATATGCAAAACTCCAAACCTGAGACTTAGTAAAAAAACTAGTAATATGGTTCACCCGACTATCAAAATATGTGCCAAGCAATAAATAAAGCACACTTTTCACCCTAAGAATGTTATTAAAGGTGAAAACCTGTTACAAAATAAATCACCTTAAACTTCATAAATACTTCCTCTAGTAATACAGATGAAATATGTTTGCAAAATTATAACTTTGTAGCTACACCCGGAAATCAATACTAAGATAAATGTTCCTAAAAATGGAAACAAAAAAAAAAGAATATTGTTTCATAATCTTAATTAAAGTCACGTAGACTTTTATTAATGCAGAATTAAAGAAGCATATTATGAATTCCAAGCACTGGAATTCATTACTGTTCCAAGAGTTTTATTTAAAAAAAAGCAAAGAAATAAATAATATAAGGATCTACTGATTTAAACTTAAATAATTTAAAAAGATAACATAATTGAAATGAATACTGGAACCAATACCAATTTTATTCACTAAGTAGTTTTTTATTTACTGTTAATAATAGTAACAAAAGAATAATAAAAACATCAAAAAAATAGAAGTTGAAATTAATAAAAATAATTTATTAATTAATTTATTTATTAATTTATTATTAACTAGCACAATAGAGTGCAAAATATAATGTCAAAAAAATAAACAGTTGTTTTAAGATACATCTATGTTATTTTGCTATTTTTTGTTGTTGTCATTAAACACTAATATAACCATTATAAATGGTATAATTTCATAAAAAATAATCAAAGATGTTTCCTTTGATCTGATTGGCTAATTCATATCGCCCAAATTCCAACTGTACAATACATTAAGGGTATAATTCTCTTTGTCTTTCTTCGGTAAAGACGTAATTTTTTTTTATTAATTATTTATTATTTTTTTATTTTTGTTTTTCATTTTTGTTTACAACACAGTACAGTATTCAGTAACATGAGGATTCTCTCTCTGTTGGAAAGGTCGTTGTTTCAGCTTTAGAGGTTTTTATAAAGGCGCATCCATTATTCGCGGATTTTCGCTTTTCCTGGGTGTCCCATTATTTGCGAAATGTGAGGGTTTACTGTATACAATAAAGGAGTTACATGCCTGTTTTAGTTTAAATTTTGATTGTTTGTCTTGTATTCACTTTCTACAAATGTCACCTCTATTTTTTTTTATTTTAGATGTAACGTGACTTTGAACGCTATACGCGTTTTATGATTAGATCCTTTTTGTGTGGGAAGACTTAGTTTTTGTTTTCCCCTCTATTAATGAGTAAATACCAGACAGTAACTACTTGCATACTCGTAGCTCGTATGTTATATATAGCTCATTATGCTGAGTATCCAGCCTCTATAGTTGAACAGTGACAGTAAGAGATTGAAGAGTGTATATCAGGGTTTCTCCAACGGTGCGTCCGTGCATATTGGTGCGCTAAGGAAGACTCTCAGCTGCATGCCAGTAAACAAGAACATTATGTTTGAATATTAAAAAAAATTGAGAATATAAAAATTATATTATATTAAAGTAGATCAAGTGTAAAAAATATTGATAAAGAGCAGCGAGTGTTTGTCACTAAATAATATCAAGATAGCGAAATAGTTTCTCTCGGTACTTTGAAGAAGCAGATCTTTTGTCACAGTCACCATGAAGGTGGCTAGTCTGAGTTCTAACCGAACGTTCGAGGCCCTAATTTTGAATTCAGCTAAAGGTTTCCTAAATAGGAATGTGGTACTTTGAAGAAGCAGATCTTTTGTCACAGTCACCATGAAGGTGGCTAGTCTGAGTTCTAACCGAACGTTCGAGGCCCTAATTTTGAATTCAGGTAAAGGTTTCCTAAATAGGAATGTGGTACTTTGAAGAAGCAGATCTTTTGTCACAGTCACCATGAAGGTGGCTAGTCTGAGTTCTAACCGAACGTTCGAGGCCCTAATTTTGAATTCAGCTACAGGTTTCCTAAATAGGAATGTGGTACTTTGAAGAAGCAGATCTTTTGTCACAGTCACCATGAAGGTGGCTAGTCTGAGTTCTAACCGAACGTTCGAGGCCCTAATTTTGAATTCAGCTACAGGTTTCCTAAATAGGAATGTGGTACTTTGAAGAAGCAGATCTTTTGTCACAGTCACCATGAAGGTGGCTAGTCTGAGTTCTAACCGAACGTTCGAGGCCCTAATTTTGAATTCAGCTACAGGTTTCCTAAATAGGAATGTGGTACTTTGAAGAAGCAGATCTTTTGTCACAGTCACCATGAAGGTGGCTAGTCTGAGTTCTAACCGAACGTTCGAGGCCCTAATTTTGAATTCAGTTAAAGGTTTCCTAAATAGGAATGTGGTACTTTGAAGAAGCAGATCTTTTGTCACAGTCACCATGAAGGTGGCTAGTCTGAGTTCTAACCGAACGTTCGAGGCCCTAATTTTGAATTCAGCTAAAGGTTTCCTAAATAGGAATGTGGTACTTTGAAGAAGCAGATCTTTTGTCACAGTCACCATGAAGGTGGCTAGTCTGAGTTCTAACCGAACGTTCGAGGCCCTAATTTTGCATTCAGCTACAGGTTTCCTAAATAGGAATGTGGTACTTTGAAGAAGCAGATCTTTTGTCACAGTCACCATGAAGGTGGCTAGTCTGAGTTCTAACCGAACGTTCGAGGCCCTAATTTTGAATTCAGCTAAAGGTTTCCTAAATAGGAATGTGGTACTTTGAAGAAGCAGATCTTTTGTCACAGTCACCATGAAGGTGGCTAGTCTGAGTTCTAACCGAACGTTCGAGGCCCTAATTTTGAATTCAGTAAAGGTTTCCTAAATAGGAATGTGTACTTTGAAGAAGCAGATCTTTTGTCACAGTCACCATGAAGGTGGCTAGTCTGAGTTCTAACCGAACGTTCGAGGCCCTAATTTTGAATTCAGCTAAAGGTTTCCTAAATAGGAATGTGGTACTTTGAAGAAGCAGATCTTTTGTCACAGTCACCATGAAGGTGGCTAGTCTGAGTTCTAACCGAACGTTCGAGGCCCTAATTTTGAATTCAGGTAAAGGTTTCCTAAATAGGAATGTGGAACTTTGAAGAAGCAGATCTTTTGTCACAGTCACCATGAAGGTGGCTAGTCTGAGTTCTAACCGAACATTCGAGGCCCTAAATTGAATTCAGTTAAAGGTTTCCTAAATAGGAATGTGGTACTTTGAAGAAGCAGATCTTTTGTCATAGTCACCATGAAGGTGGCTAGTCTGAGTTCTAACCGAACGTTCGAGGCCCTAATTTTGAATTCAGGTAAAGGTTTCCTAAATAGGAATGTGGTACTTTGAAGAAGCAGATCTTTTGTCACAGTCACCATGAAGGTGCTAGTCTGAGTTCTAACCGAACATTCGAGGCCCTAAATTGAATTCAGTTAAAGGTTTCCTAAATAGGAATGTGGTACTTTGAAGAAGCAGATCTTTTGTCACAGTCACCATGAAGGTGGCTAGTCTGAGTTCTAACCGAACGTTCGAGGCCCTAATTTTGAATTCAGCTACAGGTTTCCTAAATAGGAATGTGGTACTTTGAAGAAGCAGATCTTTTGTCACAGTCACCATGAAGGTGGCTAGTCTGAGTTCTAACCGAACGTTCGAGGCCCTAATTTTGAATTCAGCTAAAGGTTTCCTTCCTAAATAGGAATGTGGTACTTTGAAGAAGCAGATCTTTTGTCACAGTCACCATGAAGGTGGCTAGTCTGAGTTCTAACCGAACGTTCGAGGCCCTAATTTTGAATTCAGCTAAAGGTTTCCTAAATAGGAATGTGGTACTTTGAAGAAGCAGATCTTTTGTCACAGTCACCATGAAGGTGGCTAGTCTGAGTTCTAACCGAACATTCGAGGCCCTAATTTTGAATTCATTTAAAGGTTCCCTAAATAGGAATGTGGTACTTTGAAGAAGCAGATCTTTTGTCATAGTCACCATGAAGGTGGCTAGTCTGAGTTCTAACCGAACGTTCGAGGCCCTAATTTTGCATTCAGCTACAGGTTTCCTAAATAGGAATGTGGTACTTTGAAGAAGCAGATCTTTTGTCACAGTCACCATGAAGGTGGCTAGTCTGAGTTCTAACCGAACGTTCGAGGCCCTAATTTTGAATTCAGCTAAAGGTTTCCTAAATAGGAATGTGGTACTTTGAAGAAGCAGATCTTTTGTCACAGTCACCATGAAGGTGGCTAGTCTGAGTTCTAACCGAACGTTCGAGGCCCTAATTTTGAATTCAGGTAAAGGTTTCCTAAATAGGAATGTAGTACTTTGAAGAAGCAGATCTTTTGTCACAGTCACCATGAAGGTGGCTAGTCTGAGTTCTAACCGAACGTTCGAGGCCCTAATTTTGAATTCAGCTAAAGGTTTCCTAAATAGGAATGTGGTACTTTGAAGAAGCAGATCTTTTGTCACAGTCACCATGAAGGTGGCTAGTCTGAGTTCTAACCGAACGTTCGAGGCCCTAATTTTGAATTCAGCTAAAGGTTTCCTAAATAGGAATGTGGTACTTTGAAGAAGCAGATCTTTTGTCACGGTCACCATGAAGGTGGCTAGTCTGAGTTCTAACCGAACGTTCGAGGCCCTAATTTTGAATTCAGCTAAAGGTTTCCTAAATAGGAATGTGGTACTTTGAAGAAGCAGATCTTTTGTCACAGTCACCATGAAGGTGGCTAGTCTGAGTTCTAACCGAACGTTCGAGGCCCTAATTTTGAATTCAGCTACAGGTTTCCTAAATAGGAATGTGGTACTTTGAAGAAGCAGATCTTTTGTCACAGTCACCATGAAGGTGGCTAGTCTGAGTTCTAACCGAACGTTCGAGGCACTAATTTTGAATTCAGCTAAAGGTTTCCTAAATAGGAATGTGGTACTTTGAAGAAGCAGATCTTTTGTCACAGTCACCATGAAGGTGGCTAGTCTGAGTTCTAACCGAACGTTCGAGGCCCTAATTTTGCATTCAGCTACAGGTTTCCTAAATAGGAATGTGGTACTTTGAAGAAGCAGATCTTTTGTCACAGTCACCATGAAGGTGGCTAGTCTGAGTTCTAACCGAATGTTCGAGGCCCTTTTATCAACTAGCACAATAGAGTGCAAAATATAATGTCAAAAAAATAAACAGTTGTTTTAAGATACATCTATGTTATTATGCTATTTTTTGTTGTTGTCATTAAACACTAAAATAACCATTATAAATGGTATCATTTCATCATGCAGACCATAAACACCAAAACCCCTAGCAATAAAGAAATCCGAAAAGATATATCAGAAGAAAAATAATATAACAAAATTTGAATATAAAAACATAAAATTATATTATTTGTAAGTAGGAAATTTGGACACTGTACAAAAGCAAGTATATCCTCTTCTCAAGAGCAATGTATTTGAACTCATTTAACACTAGTTAAGCTTCATTGCTATTTTTTCTTCAAATGGAAATATTTGATTGTATATATAACTTGAATCGAAGTTTTATTTATTTATGTCATAAAATAAATGATTTTTTTTTACTTTTAAATGATTTTTATTTTTCTAAATATATTTACTTTTTATATATCTTGAACCATGTTTAGAATACTATATCAAAAGCTTGGGCCATATAATAATCTGCTCCGTGTCTTAATAGCAAGAAACAACAATTAGAAAGTATCCCTGTTAATCATGCTCAGTGAGTTAATTTCAATAACTGTTGCTATAATTTCTGAGTGACACAAAGGGTCATGGGTAGTCTAGTTATTTTACTTCAATAATTTAGAAATGTAAAAGTTAAATCTTCGTTTAAAAAACTTGCATAACTTAGCATTAGTGACAATATTCAATGTGAAGAACCCCTATCTTTAGTGTGTTAATGAAGAAAACTTTAGTCTTTCTAAAAGGTAACGTAATCAGGGATATTATACTTCAGACATCTTCGTACCATCTTCATTCTAAAAACTTTAACAATTTATATAAAATTTAAAATTATTTAAACTATTCACAGGTTATGACAATACTTTACAAAGTAAACCTTGGGTTTCTAGAGACCAGCTGACAGGTCCTTTGTTCAATATTGACGGAGAAACTTTCTCAGATAGAATTAATTTGTAGAATGTTAAACATTTCTATTAGGCATCACTTGGATAAAAGGTTTTTATAAGATGAAAGGGTAAGGAAATAGTTGCTAATGACTTTTTAATGACAATTATCTGGATCAAAACATTTTAGAGAAGTGCTTCTTAACTTTGTTCTAGGCACTGAACCCTAGAAATTTCATCTATTTATTTATGATACTTGGAAGTTCAAGTATAACAACAGTTTAAAACTATTCTACTATCAGATATATATATATATATATATATATATATATTATTATATATATATATATATATATATATATATTATATATATATATATATATATATAATACTAAGGGCGGCCTGCAGAGTGCGTGCGTGTTCGTCCTATTCGACCGTCCGCTCAGTTGGATTGAGCTACTCAAAGAGACTATGATACTTCTGCCCGATGACGACGAATGTCGAAATTCGTTGTGAGTATTTTTTGTGTGTTTTTGATCTATTTTTCTCTTTCCTTTGTGAACTGTTTTATACATATATATATATACATATATATATATATATATATATATATATATATATATACACTTTTTGAATGGAAATATGATCCGAAACAGACAAATATATTTCAATGTACAAAAAGCAGGAAACCAAGCGCACTGGAGACCAACCGTCTTTGAACCAGTGCGCTTGTTTTCCCTCTCTTATCTTTCCTGAAGACGGTTGAACGGAAAATTGGAGACTGTAAGTGTGTTCTTTTAATTTCTTTCGGTTTCTTTTTGTACATTCAACTATATATAATATATATATCGTTTTAATGACTGCTTCAAGGTACAAATCCTCCAGACCAACTCTCACGTCACTCTTAGAGCTTCTGAAGATTTATATGCCTCTTTCGGGCTAGCTCTCCTCCTGGTCTTACTTAACCTCTACGGTTAATTAATTTGTTTATTACTATTATAATTTTTTTTCTTTAAAATTTTATATATATATATATAATATTATTATTATATTATTTTATTGATTCTCATTTACTTTTTTATTATTCTCATAAATGTCTCGTTCATTCAAACTAGACATTTGTTTCTGAAATCCACAAACTGTTTTGTCTGCAAAAGTTAATAACGGTTTAAAATTTAGCTACCTGAAAATATTAACTATAAACGATATAACTATAGTATACTCGTAGGTAGAAGTACTACGATTGATCTGTACTGCTCCTGTGTCTCCAGAATATTTAAAGCCCTTAAGGGTTGTCTATTGCCAGCTAAACGCTTTAGGGTTCTCATAAAAGCAAAATAATGCAAATTACTAGTGCTTCTATACACTCCATGCTGCCCCTTGATAAGACTTGTGAAGTATATCCTCATGAACTCTAACGAGACTGGACTATACGCCACCATGATTCATGCGCTTGTGTGATGCCAAATTTTTTGATAAATCCTGATTTGATGACTTAAGAAAGCCAGGACTTCATTAAAACATAGATAGCTGTCCTGTCCTGTACCCTCGTGTGAAATACTCATCTACTGTTAACATAGACGGTCTACGAGTGATGACCGCGTGCACGGCCTTTTCTGCTTGCACACGGCCTCAGTTAAACTGCTGTAGTAAGTTCGTTGAAGTAAGAAGTTATAGCCAGTAAGTAGTTATGGATTTTGTGAGATCCTAGAGCTTTTTTTCTAATTCTAATTGTAAAGTTTGACTTTATGGTTAGAACTGTAAACTTTCTATGTACTATAAGCAGAGTTTTAGCTTCATTTGAAATCATCTGTTTAATTTGAGATATTCGTTAATTACCCTTCTGTTGACTCATCTTGGATAAGTTAACTATTGGCTTTTGAGCTAATTAAGAAAGGGTAGATTTTGTTGAATTCCTGATACTAGAAAATATTGCTATTCTAAACTCCGGTTTGGTAAAGTTAAACAAAGTTGTTCTGACCCTTTGTCTGCATTAGAAATGTGGAATATCAATGAAATGACTGAGAGTACTGCTGCTTTGGCAAAGCCTTGCAATGAGGTTAGCATACTTTTTGAATTAGTAATAATACAATCCGTCATACCTCGTAAAGTCCTAGAAAAGCTCGACCGGTTTCAGGTCCGTCTGGATCCCATCTTCAAGAGCACCTAACTGACTGTGAATGTCAGTTTGTCAGACTGTGAAAATACTTTTTGAACATCTCTTTAACTCTATAGATACAAATTTTTATGAACTAGTATATAAGTTATCAAGATTTGTTGTTACTTTATTTTAATTATATCCGTTTTCAAAGAATTTTTATCGCTAAAGTATAGTACATTTTAATATGTAATCTGTCTTACCTCGTATATGCTTGCTAGAGGTGTAGTTCTTCTTGAAGATGTATATAACAATATATCGGGCAATTGTAAGTTTTGGCACAACGCCACGATTGTTACAGTCCAGTTTCTTTATCTTTACTTTGACTTTTAAAAAACAAACTATATAAGATGAATTTAAATCAGACTGATAGGGATTTTACAAATATATTTACAAATTCATCTTTGTTTTCTTTACAATCAATTAGACAAAAAAAAAATACAAAAAAAACTTACAAGTTAATGACGTCAAACTTTACAGTTAATGCACACTTTAGCAGAAGGGGTGACTTCTTCAGACTTGGTCCACTGACCTTTCCTTGGACTTCTTTAACTTCTAATTAGATGAATGAATTACACTTCGTTGTACCGGCACTCTCCGTATTAATAATTCATTCAACAGTTTATGGAATATCTGTTCTCTCCCAAAAAAAAGAAAATCTCTCCGCGTCTCTTTACTCCTCCATTCTTCTCTCTGCTGTTGTTACCTTGTTCCATAGAGAGACCACTTACTTCGTTTTTCTTCCTCACACTTGTTACCAGTTTTCATAAAGAAATAAATTATTCAAAACATCTGGGCACCACGAATCCAGGAATTTGTATCACTATAATTAATACCCGAAATCGATAGAACGTCTCCATCACTGGACAATATGCCCAACATCTGGGCATCACGAATCCAGGAATTTGTATCACTATAATTAATACCCGAAATCGATAGAACGTCTCCATCACTGGACAATATGCCCAACATCTGGGCATCACGAATCCAGGAATTTGTATCACTATAATTAATACCCGAAATCGATAGAACGTCTCCATCACTGGACAATATGCCCAACATCTGGGCATCACGAATCCAGGAATTCGTATCACTATAATTAATACCCGAAATCGATAGAACGTCTCCATCACTGGATGAGACTGATTAATCAGCTTTCGAAGTAACTTTACAAACCTCTGTGTTTTGAAAATGGCAATATGCTAAACAATATACATATTAGTATAACAATACGCGTATAGAGCTATTGCTCCTCTAATAACATAGATAAGTAACCATATGTTTTTTTTTGCGAGGGCCTCATGAAAAATGTATTGAAACGCGAATTAAAGGTAACATTCATTTGAACATAATGAAATTGAAAAATAATACCTTTTTTGGAGGAGGATTTCCAGAATTACGCGTTTACTCATTTAGGATTTACTCATAACGCGTTTCGGTTCTTCTTCAGGTTAGCATCTGAGTTTATTTTTTTTTTTTACTTATCTAAGTTTGAACTTTAATACCGTGTACTTATACGGGACCTAGCGGGGACTCATTCCTGTTAAGAGTCGATCTACGGGAATGAGTTAGAAATGACTTTTATTCCTGTAGATTACTCTCAGCATTGCAGATGTTAACTTGAAGAAGAACACTAAGTGTTCAAAACGCGTTGTTTCCTATTGAACTTTTTTTGTGTGGAAACGTAAAATATGAAATCTCCCAATATAAGTAAATTCCACACTATAACAGTTTGCGCAAGTAATGAACACTTTTTTTGTTTACTATTATTGAAACTACTTCTCTCGCCAACGTTTCGACATATATTTTTGTCATCTTCAGAGCTAGGGAATCTGTTTTTTTTTTTCAACAACCCTTCCTTTGCTCCATTATATGGTTTATACATCTAGGCTACTGTCTATGTTTTGACAGCAGTAAAGAAATGATTGTTGCAAAAAGAACATATTTCTGAGCCCTGGAGATTACATAAATATATGTCGAAACGTCGGCGAGAGAAGTAGTTTCCATCATAAGACTTCAATCCTCAAAAAATTATAACACATAATAAATGATAAGTTATTTTGTGTGCATTGTTCAATTTGAAAGCACCCTATATTAGAAGGTTTAGTAATCTGGTATGATTCAGTAAGTAGTATACTTAATATTTTGGAGTTTTTAATATTCAAGATTGATATTTTGGTTCTTGTCCGTGAACATTTTTCTAGGATACTGATATTCCAGGGTATACCATTATTTAGAAAATATTCCTTAGCCTTTTCGTTGTTAGGTATTTGTTAAAAATCTTACTTCAATAAAGCTGAGTGAGAAACATCGTGAACTTTTGCGATTTTTTATAGCCCCCCCCCCCCCCCACCAAGCACATCCCCCCTCCCCCAAGCTCCCCCCTTTCCTAACACTATAACAGCACCAAAGGTGAAAGCCTGTTGATCACGGAATAGGAAACGAACAAACAACATGATTATATTGAAATATAGTTAGTCGAACAAACATCGTATTTCCTTGGTAATATATTTCAGTCAACTTTAAAACATAATAATCTTAAAAGTTATGCGATTTTTTTTTTATAAAATACGTATCACTGATAAAAACAATGTTATTTTCTTCCTATTTTAACTTGACATATACTGACCTTCATTCCAAAAGATAAATCAAGTTTTCTTTGACTAAGAGAAACACTGCTCTGAATCTAAGTCCCTTCCTTCACATTGATTATATGGTTTCATTCATTTACAAAACATCGCTGCTTCTCTTTCTATTTTAAAAGACTTTTTTTTTTATCTTTTCAAATGTTGCTACATGTGAAAAAAAAATTGTTTTTTTAACTAAGTTTACCAGTTGGATGAAAGTTCTGAAACTTGTGGTTTAAAGTTGGCCAAATATTTGAAATATATTGCCAAGTAAATAAGGCATTTATCTAACGAATAGTTCATATTTTATAACTTTCTAGTAATAATCTATATATAAAATACCAAGTTTGTCTGCCCCCCCCCCCCCTCCCTATAGAAATAAAACTGGAGACATTTAGATATAAATAAATATATGGATTTTACATAACTTTTTTCAGGGTAACTAACTATGGTATTTTGATTTTGATCAGGGTCTGTTTTTGGGATCTACTGCCCATGATTATACAATTATCTCCAAAGAGCTTCAAATCTCCACAGCTGGTAACGCCGGGTAGATCAGCTAGTATAATGATATTTGTATATGTGATATATGGTAAAAAGCTGATGAAATGGTTTTCACATATAAAAATTTAATCGTATAAACAACACGTTTCGAACACGCAGTGTTCTTCTTCAGGCATTAACTACAGTGAGTGTCTGTGGTCGAACTTTGGTCAATTGTACCACAGGCACTCACTATAGTTAATGCCTGAAGAAGAACACTGCGTATTCGAAACGCGTTGTTTATACCATTAAATGTTTATATGAGGAGACGATTTCATTAGCTTTTTACCATATAATGAGTAAATACCACGTAATAACTGATTGCACTACGTTAGAATTAAAATCAGTAATAATTTAAATAACTAACTATAATGAGGTGGTTAGAATTTGTTAAAAGCTAAAAAAAATAGTAAGTTTTTTTTATATGTTTTGATCAGTTGAAATCATTTTTAATGCATTATTTCTTCTAAATAGTGTTAAAAGCATTTGATATTCTGTAAATATATCGTGAAAACACAAATTTGAAAAATTCCATTTTTAGTGGAAAGTTTTCAAGGATTTATTTGTCAATGAAATTTTTAGAAAATACAACTAATATATGTAAATTCATGCATTCCGTCATTACCACAGAGGTTAGTATTATTAATATTAAACATATTAATATTAAACAGCCTCGTACACTGCTGTTGTAGCTCTCGGGTGTCACCCATCTTCAACAAGAACTGCTCAGTTCATGTTCTCAGTTCTTGTTGAAGGTGGGTGACACCCGAAACTGGTCCGAGAGCTAGAGCAGCAGTGTATGAGGTAAGACGGTATGTAATAGTTCTAATATTAATAATATATGTAACCTGAAGAAGCAAACTACTCTTCAAAAGGCGATGTTTCATAAGACATTTGTACTTAAAATTTGTTATTAAAATTTTTTCTAATAATTAATAAATATTACATAATAACTGACTGTACATCGGGATCTGTAAGTTAAAATGCATGTATAATATAAGCCATGACATTAATATGTTGTATTTTTTTGGTCCAAACTTTTAGGGTTGAAGGTTGAATTGCTGAATAAATAATAATTGTATAATACTTATAAAAACTCAGGGATGTGATAAACTTTCAAGACGAGGGGATGGATTAGATGTTTTTCTCGGGTAAATTCCTTGCCAACACATTTGTTATTAGTTTTCTCTTTTTTTTTTTTTTGATTTATTAGCTGTCATTTACTTTAGTGTTTTTCTGAAAAAGAATTATTTGTTTAGTTTTTGTTTTAATTTAGTATAATATTATGTAATTTTGTTTAAAAAAAGATATCTGATTTACATTTAATATTAAGATTCATGTTTCTTCCGTTGTTTATTGAAATGTCCGCAAGAAGGCGCCACCAGTTCGTTGTACTTTCTATAACCTTCCAGTTTCTAGTATATGATAATGCTTAACTATATTCAACTACAATGAAATAATTTAGAAAAATTGTTTTGTTTAAAGTAATTTGACTTTCAAATAACCAATGTCAAATAACAGAGAAAAAGTGATGTCATAAATCAGTTTTTATATTTTAATATTGTGCTCTATAACAAAAGGTAACTCTTTGAATTTATTAAAACATTAAATAATACCTTATCTACACATTACTAATATTCTTAAAGCTATATTAATGTTGCATTATGTAAAATTCTTCTTGCCTTAAGTAATTAAAATTCTTTTCTAATTTGCAATGATCAAGTTTACAAAATTAGTAAACAATTACAAAACTGAACTTGAATGAATTATGCATATAAGTTAGAATTGAAAAAAATAAAGCTTCATAAAAAAAATCTGGAGTGGCCTACACTCTACTTTACTATAAGAAACTCAATGTCAAATTTCTTGAGTATATAAAACATAACGTATCATTTAAGCATAACATAAATATCTAAATGGGATATAATTATTAGCATTGCATTCGTGAGGTAGTACAGATAGTGATTGAAGGACATATCAATTAATAAGCTTATTTTTGTACATCACAAATAATTTATTATTTGCAAATAATTTCATTAGTATAACTACAGCAGTAATATCATTTTTGAAAAACCAATGTGAACATTTCTTGAAACGAAATATTATCCTACAAGAGAACATGGCTATTGTTCAAATAGCCAGTAGATTTCTTACATCGTTTACTTAACATCCTTCTACATTGAATATTAATGTAAAATTTTCAAATTTAAAACAGTAAAATACCATTTTTTTCTCTGAAAAACATCTTAAACAGCAAAGAAAATGTTGTTTTAAGGTGATTTGTTAATTAAAGATGTACGATAATTACAGTTATTAATCTCTAAACGAAAGATTTATATTTTGAATTATCTTTTACATTTTTGGTTTTTAACAGAATTATTATACTGGGAATTTTATGGCTTCTTAGTATTTAATAAGATCATTTTCCTTCCCCTTTGTCAAATAACATATATACGATTTTTTTTTAATGAGTGTTATCATTTACCTGCACAATATTATTCCTCTTACATCTCTTATAAGTCAATAATATATTTTCATTTTTCCATTAGAAACATCAATTTTATCTCAGTGGATTCGCTCAAAAAATTTCTAAGTCAATGTAAACAATGTAAAAAAATACAAAAAATTCGACAAGTATAGCAGGTGATCTCTTAGTCTAGGATAAACAAAGAGTTTTTATATCGTTATTGCTCTTTCCCGTAATTGAAACTTCATGATTTTTTTTTTATGAATTGCTAATTTTTTGTTCCATTTTTGGTCAAATTTTCATAATTTTTTAACGAGCCGTTTAGCGTCAAAAAAATATTTTCTGAAAACTCAAATCGTAATCTAACGCCCCTTTAGCGAATGTAATTTTAGAAAAAAATATCTCAACTCATTGTCCATATAATGTTCTATTTATAGGCATAGTTTCATTCTTGTCCGTCAAACAGTATGGCTTGTATCGCTCTCACAAGGTTTGAGATTGATTTATAAGTCAAAATTTGTACATTTTATTGAAAAAAAAATATTTCCTGTTGATATAAAATTTTGAATATATTTTTCGTTTGTTCCATTTGTAACCTCAAAGATAATGTCAAAATCTCAAAACTCTAGGTTTATTAGTTTAGGAGAAATAAATGTTTTAAAAAAAAACGGTTTTTGGCAAAAAAAGTGACTTTCCCATCATGCATAATTCTTCCCAAACAATAGGGATCTTCGTCTAAATGGGGCCCATTTTTGTGTAAAATATCAACTTGATCCATCAAAGATTCTGGACCGTAGCGTGGTAACAAGCAATGCTAACACACGCACCCACCCACGCACCCACCCACCCACCCACCCACCCACACACACACAGATATCATCGTAAAAACTTCATAAAACGATTTCTGGGACCTCAAAACATGTAATTCCGTCAAAATCTCGAGATCGAATTTTTTCACGATCACTATACTTTACTTATAGTAAAGTAAAAAAGAACGATAAATGTGGTTTGAATGCTGAAAAATAGGTATATTCATCATGCTGTTTGTTTCTTGACCACTCTTTATTCACAGATTTTGAGATTTTTTGTCAATTTGAAACAACATTTCGCCATATATTTATGTCCTCCTCAGGGGTAAAACATTAATACATTGAGTACAATTATTACGACTACATTAGTTTTATTGGTTGCTAATATGTAACAAAAAAGATAAACTATGGATTTACATATTCCAGTCTGGTTTTCAATTCTATTGACAAGAATTTTAATTTAAAATGTAATTTAATTTAATTTAAATGTAAATCTCTGAAAATTAGCAACTCTAAACGTAATTAGCAACAATTATTAGTTTATCAATAATTTAAACTAAAGTTTCAAATTAAAAATTTAAAAGTTTGTCGCTTTGAATTGAATACTATTCTTAGAAGAGCTCTTTTAGTTTTTTAAAAAGGATCAGTTTTATCTTCTTTAGTGCTATTGGGATAAATTAACTGAAGAAATATGACTAAAAAAGAGAAAAAAAACTTGTCTTTTCACTGAATATAAACTATATATTCTCTATGGTAAACGAGAATAAAAATCGAACTTCAATTTCAATTTAAAATCATTTTAAAAAATCGAAAAGCAGAAAAAAAAAATAATCAAACTGAAAACTATATTTTACAAATCTATAACTCATATCTAAACACAAGTGGATATTTAATTAATTTTCCAACCCTTTTTATCTATGTAATTGCAAACTCGAAAACTTAATTTAAATAAAAAGACTATTAGCAATAAGTTGGATAAAAAAATGATGACGTTTCAGTGTCACTTTCATTAATTTTATATTAATCCTCTTTGAATGTTTAATTACCTTCGCACGGATTTAATTACTCTTAATTTTAATTTATTTCAAAATCCAATTAACTTGGAGTTAAAACTTAATTAAGTAATTAGCTTCTTTTTTTTTTCTTAATTATATTTAATTAAATAGCTCACAAAGGCAAGTTTCTTTGAAGGTGGTAACCTAAAGGCTTACGAGTAACCTAAGGTATGTGATGAATCTTGGGTCCCTCGACCAATTTCAGGCTAATTTACATATATAGACAGACTTTTTTTCTTTCCTATTTAATTAATTTTTAATTTCATCCAATTGTTAAATAGTTTTTTTTCTTTTAATATTATGAGATATTCAGTTCATAGGTTTAAATATAAAATTGCTGGAGTTTTCCCAAACTTGTTTGTTTCATAAATTCCTCGCAACTCAGACCTGTGTGCTCTGTCTTTGTTAATCTTTGAAAGTCGTGTTATAATCCTGAATAGCTGGGATACCTAGATAACTAACTATCTTCCCTGATGAAAAAAGTGTGCTAATCTATATAATACCAAGGATATTTTTCTCAATATATATATATATATATATATATAAAGATTTCACATAAACACGTGAAACAACAATCAATGATCAAACCACAATAAGAAATGGGAAAACAAGACTAAGATCTTTCAACCGTAACAATCGGTCTTCGTCAGAGTCAAAAACCCAACTGAACACTAGATGCAGAAAACATCTGGTGTTCTCCCACTCCTCCCACTCTTCTCAACTCCTCACCAGATGTTTTCTGCATCTAGTGTTCAGTTGGGTTTTTGACTCTGACGAAGACCGCTTGTTACGGTTGAAAGATCTTAGTCTTGTTTTCCCATTTCTTATTGTGGTTTGATCATATATATATATATATCATGATCAACGAAAAACGGTCAGGCAGGACAGATTACACTTAAACTATTCTAATTGTTAGTTCCTTTTTAAATATTTTAATTAACACCCTTGGTTGCTCCGTTTCTAGTTCAAATTTTCAAATTAATAATAAGCTTATTAATACATTGAAAGGTGTATCGATTAAATATTGTAAGCTTATTTGTTTTGATGTGAAGTCCCTCTTGACTGATGCTTCTTTTGATGATTTACTTAAGTTCTTTTCTTGTGGTTTTAAGAAACAGTATGTTTAATTTAGCTATCTCCTCCCGGATTTATCTTCTAAACCTTATCAAACTTTATATTTTAGTTTGTTGTTTTACTTTAAAAATACATATAACATACAAAAGTTTTAGTTTGCCTTTCTCTCATACTATATAATATTAATAAAATGATGGAGTATCTTAAATCTAAAATAACGAGTAATATTATAGCTCAAGGAGTTAAATGGTTTTTATATGTTGATGATGTTCTTTGGACTTAACTGAATAACGAAAGTTTAACATGTTCCTTAATATGAATGCTGTACTCAAACTCTTTTGGGAAGTTTAGTTAAGTCTCACGAAAACAACGTAACTGTCTTGGTCTCTAACATCAAACTCATTTTGGGGAATGTGTTAGTTAAGTCTCCACAAAAAAAGTTTATTATAAGAAACTAAACAACGCGTTTCGAACACTTGATTCTCTTCTTCAGGCTACATCTGCTTCGAATAACCGAATAACCACCCCAGCAGAGCAGACGTAACCTGAAGAAGAACATCAGGTGTTCGAAACGCATTGTTTAGTTTCTTATAATAAACTTTTTTGTGTAAAGATTTCATAATTTCTTCAATATTAGTAAATACCACACTATAACAGATCGCACAGTTACTGGGGCTGAACTAATGGAGTTTTTCCCTTTCTGCGATTGTTTGATCTCATGTGACTTCATTATTTTTCTTCCAAAACCCACGATCTACCAAGAGGTATCTGTTCAAGGGAATCGAGACAAACTACTCTATTAACTGTTGAGTTAGATAGCCTGAAAACCTTCATTCATAATATGGAAACGTTAAAAGGTACTTAAATAATTTAAGACTAGAGATGAACCTTTCACCTTTGCTGAATTACTTGGTTTCCTTGTGGTCGTGCATTAGTTGGTATTCCTTCCTTATTGAAGCAGTTCAGTATATTAATTTGTTCAAAATTGATGTAAATAAAAAGGTGCTAGTCAAACATTCGATGATTAGAAATGCTCGCGCGATGTTTATTCTATTTCTTGCTGTAATGCAGGCTTAATTATAATGGAAAACGAGCAAATGACTGGAAACACATGATTAACAGCAACTAATATTATATTAAGGACGGAAATTGAATATTTATTTCTGCATACTGAGTAAATTTAAACCATTCAATTAACTGGAACAATTGCCGACAGTTTACTTGCGCTGAAAACTCATTACGGATACTTGATAATTTTTTCACATCATGAGTAAATTTACCACACTATAATCAGTATTGCACAGTTACTGGGGCTGAAAACTCATTACGGAGACTTAATAATTTTTTCAATATGAGTAAATACCACACTATAACAGATTGCACAGTTACTGGGGCTGAAAACTCATTACGGAGACTTAATAATTTTTTCAATATGAGTAAATACCACACTATAACAGATTGCACAGTTACTGGGGCTGAAAACTCATTACGGAGACTTAATAATTTTTTCAATATGAGTAAATACCACACTATAACAGATTGCACAGTTACTGCGCTGAAAACTCATTACGGATACTTAATAATTTTTTCAATATGAGTAAATACCACACTATAACAGATTGCACAGTTACTGGGGCTGAAAACTCATTACGGAGACTTAATAATTTTTTCAATATGAGTAAATACCTCACTATAACAGATCGCACAGTTACTGGGGCTGAACTAATGGAGTTTTTCCCTTTCTGCGATTGTTTGATCTCATGTGACTTCTTATTTTTCTTCCAAACCCACATCTACCAAGAGGTATCTGTTCAAGGGAATCGAGACAAACTACTCTATTACTGTTGAGTTAGAGTATCCTGAACCCTTCATTCATAATATAGAGAAACAGGTTAAAAGGTACTTAAATAATTTAAGACAAGAGAATGAACCTTTCAGCCTTTGCTGAATTACTTGGTTTCCCTTGTGGTCGTGCATTAGTTGGTATTCCTTCCTTATTGAAGCAGTTCAGTATATTAACTTTGTTCAAAATTGATGAAATATAGAAAGGTGCTAGTCAAACATTCGATGATTAGAAATGCCGCGCGTGTTTATTCTTTTTCTTGCTGTAATGCAGGCTTAATTATAATGGGAAAACGAGCAAATGACTGGAAACACATATTCAACAGCAACAATATTATATTAAAAGGACGGAAAATTCGAATGCTTTATTTCTGCATACTAGTTAATTTAAACATTCAATTAACTGGGAACAAGCCGAAGTATTAGTTCATGAAAAGTCCATTAAGCGCGCAATATTATTGAATTTTCCCTCATGAAAAATTTTATAAGTTGATTAATACCATCTCTGTTTTAATAAAAGTCGATGGACAATTGATTATGAAGGTTGCCAAAAATGTTATCACCTAACTGTTTTTTTCTCTCTCTTTCACCAGATGCTGCATTGATTGGCAAGTTTATAGCTCTGTAATATATTCCTTCATTTTCACAGCCATTTTTTATTTTCTATATTCTAACTTTGTTTGTTTCTTCATCCATTTTCCGTTGAGATAGTGACCTGAAATTATATATATATATATATATATATATATATAAAGATTTCACATAAACACGTGAAACAACAATCAATGATCAAACCACAATATGAAATGGGAAAAGAAGACTAAGATCTTTCAACCGTAACAAGCCGTCTTCGTCACAGTCAAAACCCCAACTGAGTTGGGTTTCATTTATCAACTCAGTTGGGTTTTTGACTCTGATAAAATAATTAATAATTTTAAATAATTTTCTTTTATTTAACATTATTCAGGTAATAAATAATATATATATATAGGTAATAAATAATATATATATATATATTATTTATTACCTGAATAATGTTAAATAAAAGAAAATTATCACTATATTCCCAAATTGAAGCCAGGGTAGCAAATGCTTTGCGTGCTCGCCAATGGCATTAGTGCAAATGTATTATATATAAATATAACAATTTTTTTTAAATTTAATATTTGTGTAATATAAACACTGGTAATAAAATAAAGGCATGGAGCCAGGGTAGCCCACTGGCTTGCGTGCTCGCCGATGACAGGAGCACAAATGTGTTAAAAATAAATGAAACAAAAAAATTTTTTTAATTTAAAATTTGAATTTATATATATATATATATATGGTAATAAAGTAAAGGCATTGATCCAGTGTGGCCAGTCGCTTGCGTGCTCACCGATGATAGTAGTGAAAATTTATTATATATAAATGTAACCAAGAAAAAATTTAAATTTGCGAAATATAAACACTAGTAATAAAATTAAGGCATGAATCCAGAGTAGCCCAGAGGCTTGCGTGCTCGCTGATGACAGTAGTGCAAATGTATTATAAATAAATGCAACAAATATATAATAAACTACTACGATAGAGGTTAAAAATAAATAATTTTACAAAACTTGAACGCAACGATCAGATAAAATACCAATGTTCTCAGGTAATATTATAAAGACATATTCCTTCCATTAATGTTATTTCATGTTGGGTAAATAAATTGAATATTTCAATTTACAATTTTTGTTTGCTTTAGATATAAATTATTGTGTTTAAAACTTGAATTGGTGTTTTATTATTTACATGATAAAATAAATAATTTTTTTATTGTGGTTTGATTATATATATATATATATATATAAAGATTTCACATAAACACGTGAAATAACAATGAGTTGGGTTTTTGACTCTGAGGAAGACCCGCTTGTTACGGTTTTAAGATCTTATTCTTGTTTTCCCATTTCTTATTATGGTTTGATTTTATATATATATATATATATATATATATATATATATTTATTTATTTATTTACTCTTCTTTATATAATCTAGGAGGTGTCAGAGCTTATTTTTCTTCATTGTGATTCTTCCTACGACATTTTGTCTCATATACATATCTTAGGTGTTGCTGTTCTGAATACAATACACAACCCATTAATTAATCGTCAACACACGGGGGTTTCACGCACACTGCAGCTACTAGGTGACCAACCACCAGCTACTCGCCAAGCCGACACTCAGTCACGGCCCAGTATTCAGAACAGCAACACCTAAGATATGTATATGAGACAAAATGTCGTAGGAAGAATCACAATGAAGAAAAATAAGCTCTGACACCTCCTAGATTATATATATATATATATATATATATATATATATTAGTCACCGCCCTGCATTCCTGCGGGACTCTTCGCTCTTCACACCTCCTGATGACGACGATAGTCGAAATATCGATGTGAGTTATGTCTGTGTCTTTCTGTGTGTTTCCTTTGTTTTGAATTTATTTTATTTAAAAAAGTCCGCTGGACGTTTTCTTTTAATTGGTATATATATATATATATATATATATAATAAATGCACAGAATGAAGGCACATTCTAGAGATTACAAATAAATCTCTACTATATAAGAGCATCCAATCGACAAACATAGTTGCTAAGAGTTCAGGAGTTGTTATGATGAACTGAGTAGGTGTGATTATTAAGGACCTCCTGTACCTCATGTAACTGCGTTTATCAATTCCACTGTTTTACTTTCCACCAAGCAAATCCTGCCGGCGACCATTGGTTAAGTACAGTTCAAAGCATTTGGGATTCTACCAACCGATGACCCTATATTATTTCATGTCTGAAATGGGAAATGTTAAGAAAGTACGCTGTTCCTCAGAAAGGAGATAAAAGCTGTTTTATGTTATTATTATATACGTGGATCTCTTAGTGATAGATGGTTAAAAAAAAAAGGATATAAACATCTATATAATTCATGCCAATGTCTTGGCACACAAGCAACTAATAGTTAAGTGTTCGAACCCATGATTGACCTTAAAAAGTGACGTATATATCCAAAAGACCTAAATCACTTTGCCCCAAGCTTGAAGAGTGCCGGATACTGGTTAAATGTTTCCTATAATAATAAAGGAGAATTTATGGTAAACGATGTGGAATTAATTTGGTTTTTTAGGGTAATTTGTTACCAGATTGTCCTTTTATGGCTATTCGTTTTATCTCTTCTCTAATTCTTGTGATTTATATTGCTCTATATACTCGTAGCCTTAATATCCATTGAACCATCAAACAGTATTATTTCAATGTGTTATTGAAAAGGAAGGAAAGGGTTATAATGAAATTAAATTACTTGTATGACTTAATCAGCATAAGCGTACATCTTTTAACAATTCAATTTAGCTGCAGGGACTTTGTGGTAGTTGATGTAATGCTGAAAATATTTCAATGATGTGTATTCTACAGGAATGAAGAGTATACCAGCAATCTGTTTTATGTTTAAAAGATTATTAAGATATAATAGCTTTTCCGCATTATTGTACTAGAGCATTCGATGTAGTGGCGTAATTACTACTTTTGGTGCTTGAGGCGGTCGTAAGATTTATCATTTGCTGGGGGGGGCCCCCCCCCCCCCCCCCCCCAACTGGCCATTTGATAATCCTTTAACTTTCAAAACTCCAGAACTTTTATGATAACAATTAGGTATTACCACAATTATATTTTTCTGACAAATGATAATCCTTGTATACTGACAGAGTCAGTTGGGTTTTTTGACTCTGACGAAGACCGGTTGTTACGGTTGAAAGATCTTAGATCATTGATTGTTGTTTCACGTGTTTATGTGAAATCTTTTTATCCTTGTATATACACGTATAATATCAAGAATATAACAGGATCAACGACTGCCCCCCCCCCCCACCCACCACCCACCACCAGCGCCTATCAAAACTTCAGAACGTCCTGAAAATATTTATTTTCATGGAATTGCGATCAAAGATCTAATTTTAGACTACTGTTATTACTCCCAGACTTATATCTTATTACAATACCCGTATGTATTATATAGTCGTCATAACACTCCCCCATTCTTGACATTGTTTACTGACCCAACAAAAACAGCAGGATGAGAATTTAGAAGTAGTGGGCCTCTGGTCCGGAACTGCTATTTACGACATGCACTGCTGTGCATGGTAATATTCGTTGGTTGTTTGTCGTCATAAAAGAAAATCAAAAATTGTTTAAAACAAAAACGTATAATTTAAATCATAAAAATAAATTGTTAAATTAAATTAACTGGCTACATGACTAACCAACAAATATATAATAAATTCTACACCTGATTAAAAAACTAGTTTTAAAAAATTAAAAATAAATTTATTTTTAATTTGAAAACATTTCAGTTGGAAATTCATTTAAAAGCAGTAGTGCACAAATATAAAAACAATTACGACCTTAAAAAGTCATTTTGGTATAAAATTTCAAATTTTGTTGTTATTTTTACCCCCTCAAATGCCTCCCCTTGAAAGTGCCTCATCCATTTAAAAACAGTATCACACAAACATAAAAACAATTACGGCCTTAAAAAGTCATTTTGGTATAAAATTTCAGATTTTTTTGTTAGCTTTTTATTATTTTATTTTTTTTTTATTTTTACCCTCTCAAATGCCTCCCCTTTAAAGTGTCTCATCCATTTAAAAACAGTATCACACAAATATAACAACAATTAGGACCTTAAAAAGTCAATTTGGTATAAAATTTCAAATTTTTTTGTTAGCTTTTTATTATTTTATTTTTTTTTTTACTCCCACAAATGCCTCTCCTTGAAAGTCTCCCCTGCCCCCACCCCATGCTACGCCACTGATTCCATGTTTCCCTCCTTGTAATACGGTATTATTGCTGTTGAATACTTGTTTCTAGTCCTTTGGGCGTTTTCTCATAAAACATAAATCTGTAATCATAGCAAAGAATGTAGAACAACATACACACATCCCTTATCGAATGCTTTAGTAGGCAACTCTCTATATTTACAGCATATTTGAGCACAGTTGTTACACAGGAAAACTTTAACAAGGAAGTGTTGACAACTAAATATTGAAAGGTTCTGTGGGAACACTGTGTTAGCAATTTTTTTTTTATTATGAAAAATATATATTTATCATATGGTGATGAAAACAAAGTGTTCGAAACGCGTTGTTGTTGTTGAATAAAACTTCATTTGTGTGGAGACTTTTATTTGTTTATCCACCGCACAATTACGGATTGCACAACTAATGATTTACAAATGGCCAGTCAAGCCTTAGAAGTCAATGTATATTTAGTTACCACTTCAATTAATACTTGTGCATCTATCAAAAGAAACGAACATCGAACAAAAAACACTTGTGAACCGAGATTTTGAATACCTGCTTCCACAAAAAAAACAAAAACTCGACACAGTGATCTTTGACGAGTATTGCCACAGTTCTTTCTCTTGGATTCCATTATTTAAGTTTCTTCTATCCTGTTTCTTTTCACCCTCAATGAACAGTTCAGTGTACTTTTGTTCTACAGTAATAGAACAAAAGAATAATAGAACATTAGAGTTAGTTATTTAAATTATCACTGATTTTAATTCTAACATAGTGCAATCAGTTATTATGTGGTATTTACTCATTGTAGGGTAAAAAGCTAATAAAGTTGAGGCTAAAAAGCCTGAGGAAGAACACTATGCGTTCGAAACGCCTTGTTTATACCATTAAATTTTTATATGGGGAGACCATTTCATTAGCTTTTTACCCTACAATTACTGTTTTTAATTAATTTAGTTGTGGTGTATGCTAAATATGGATTTGATCTATGTTGGTCGTTTTTTTTTTAATGAAACAGGCATATGAAAGTAATACTCATGCAGGGAAGGTTGATTTAGGTTAGCCGTCATGCTTCTGAAGTTCTCTATATCTGCCCAATCCACCAGTCATTCTACCTTCATCAAACACTCCAAACTACTCAATTAAATATGTACAGTCACCCTTTCATATTGAATATTTAATGCTATAACTAAAAGATACACAGTCTCTATAAAGGAAAGACAAGACTTTGATGTTAAACCTATCAAGTATTCACAAAAGAAACTATTCTCAACTTATCTTGTATTCTCTATTTTTACAGAGTAAACATTTCGCTTTGTTTGCTTAAACTTTAGCCAATTCTAGTTCATTGCCCTGTAATAATAAAACTAACAAACATTATTTCAAAATATTATAATTAGGTATGAAATCTTCGCATTAGTATATATCAAAATTTCACAATAAAATAAAAATGAACATCGAAACAACAGTAACAAAATCAGAAAAAATACTTTCTACCAATGCAAGTGGTATTTGTTGAAAGATTTGAGTCAATTTTCTCATTTTCATACTGTGGTTTAGACGTACATATAATAAATAGTATGTTTTTATTTAAAGAGAGATATATAAAAGTTTATAATATTTTTTTTTTAGAGATATATTGTTAAGTACACATAACATTGCACGATTCTTAAGTGCTTTTAAAGTCCTACACAGTTTTGTGAAACTGTTTTATATAATTGCTAATATATGTATATACATTTAAATGTTCAAACTACAATAAGAAATGGAAAAAACAGACTAGGATCTTTCAACTGTAACAAGCTGTCTTCGTCAGAGTCAAAAACCTAACTGGAAAGGTTGAACCCTTGAAACATAAGGGTTCTTAGTCTTTTTTCCAATTTCTTATTGCGGTTTGGACATTGATTGTTGTTTCATGTGTTTATTGTGAAATCTAGTTATTTTATATGTATATGTACTTATACTATTATAAATAAATATATAGATATCAATGATCAAACCACAATAAGAAAATTTGATTGTTATTTCACTATACAAAATGCTTCTAATTTTAGTTAATTATATGTATATTAACATAGAAGGGGTGATTTTAATACTTCTTTTTTTTTTTTTTTTTTTTTTTTTTGTTCGGGACTACTTCTTCATCTTGAATATATTGGTACACTGTTGAAGAACATCATGAAATACTTAAAGTGCAATTTGAACTGAGGGCTATGGCTGAATTTGCTAATTTGAACAGAATTTAATTGTGCTGCCAATAGTGCCCAGAAATTCGATGTTTGAGCTATGGCGGGGGGTGGGGGGGGGTATAGATTGTGGGAGGTCTCTGAGGATTGCCCCTTGGGATCTTCGAATCCCCAGTACACATTTATCAACGAAAACCATCCAAATATCAAAGATTGTAATGGAAATTTGAACTTCCCTGCCTACCTAAGCCAATTTTAAAATCTATTACTTATTAATGTTATTCTATTGCCTAAAATAATATAATAATAAAAAAAAACCTCTTCCTTAACACTGATTACTCCAAAAACTTTTAAATGCTATTACGTCATCGAATAAGTATCACTCACCTTGTCTGGTCAGTTTTCTTTCTCATTCGACCTGTTTGGGATTCGTCCATCTTCCAACGTAGATCTCTCATTTTTCAGCAGGTTATTCTATCTTTACAACAGAGCATAGATAACCTATCTTGGTAGTTCATACAAATTAGATATTTCATTTCTTTTCTTCCTTTGTGTATAAATATATATATTGTAAACAGGAAAACGATCTAAAAGGACAACAAACGTTTCACTGTAAATCACAAACACAGAGCAAAGGATCAAACACACTTATTGTCTCTAATTTTTGGTTGAACCGACATCAGGAGAGTTGAGATAGGGACACCAAGCGCACTTGTGAAGCGGTGTTTGAGACCAACAGTGTTGTCACACGTGTGCCCGGTTCACTCCGATCAACCCGTCGCCATCCATGCGAAAAACCATGGACTCTCCGTAAATAATTGCTTTAGGGTGCAGATATTACGACAAGTTCCTCCAGAGAGTAAAACGGTCACCTTACGCGCATCTGAAGAGGCGCATATCTGGTCTCTTAATGCGCATTGTAAACCACGTTTGAATTTAAAAAGATAGGGCTGTTCTGAATGGTTAGAGATTACATTTGACTTTTTATTCTTTTTTTTTATTATCATTATCTTTTTATTTTTATTTTCAATTATTAGTTATACATCTTTATTCCGCTGTACTACCGTTAAATATTTATTACGCGTAATAATAATTATATCTACACGGTAATATATTACGGTATATTATCCGTGTAAAATAATTATGTAATTATAATGTAATATAATTATTACACGTGTGCGCTTGGTGTCCCTATTTCAACTCTCCTGATGACGGTTCAACCGAAAATTATAGACAGTATGTGTGTTTGTTTCTTTGTTCTGTGTTTGTGATTTACCGTGAAACATATATATATATGGATTAATTTACCACAATGAAAACAATTTTTGAAACATTGTGGTAAATTAATCCATCTATTACATCAAGTGTTATTTTGATTATATTATATATATATATATATATATATATATATATATATATATATATATATAGTTTTCTATGGGTTGTCCGGGGAAAGGAATATGATTCGATGCGATGTTGACCAATGGGAGTAAGCTCATGCCCTGTTGGCATGAAGATGAAGGCGGCTTTTCGCAGTAAACAACCGAGAGTATCATTTAAATATCCAGCAATATCCGTAACAAAAAATAGTAAACAACAACAACACCCAACCACCACAAAAATCAAAAATAGAAAGAAAGCTCTACTCCCATTGGTCAACATCGCATCGAATCATATATATATATATATATATATATATATATATATAACATTGATCAAACCACAATATCAAATGAGAAAACAAGACTAAGATCTTGTTTTAGTAACAACCGTAACAAGCGGTCTTCGTCAGAGTCAAAAACCCAACTGAATAAGGATTTAGTCTTGTTTTTGTAGTTATTGTGGTTTGATCATTGATTGCTATGTCACGTGTTTATGTGGACTTTATATATATCGAAGTGTGATATTAATCAATAAAATTCGTAGAACTTAGAATACATCAGTTCCCATATGCACACATTTAAACGTATTTCATTTCATGAATTGGACAAGATAATAGTGCAACAATGCAGAGTAAAAATATATAACATCGTTTTATTGTGAAATAATTGACAGGGAATTTTCAAACGAAAACCCAGTTCAATATTCGTATGATATGAAGGGAAATATTTTTTCCAATCTTAATAAAATTTTCCATTGATCTGTTTTGATAATAGGAAGATTACATTTCCTGTTACATAATATAGGAGATTTAATATAAGTACATATCGTAGGAGATAATTAGGATAATTAGGAAGATAATTACATGCAGATTCGTTAAAACACTACAATTTTGGTAAACGGTACATGGAGGGAGACATATAATGATGTTGTATGAATATATATTTCCAGTATGTTAAAATATTTTGATGTTTCGATAAATCACAAAAAAAAAATTTAGTTAGAAAGGTTTAATGTTTTCCAACAAGCATAAAATCTACTAAAGATAGAGAGAAGATAAGCAAACCGATTGCTTTTGAAACCTTTTTGTTAAAAAGAAAAAAAAATGATCGTGTTCCATGCTTGAAATAAATACAGAAGACTATGAAAGTAGACAACCCCTAAAAGGAAATGTTAGAAGGGTTATTTTCGTGTCTACTGCAGTTTATACAGTGTAGGGGTTGTTGGATATAAGGGTTGGAATTTATTGAAGGACTTGATTTCAGTGAGAAGGATATTGGAAGGGAGGGATTAAGGTCTTGGGGGTATATAAGGCTTCATAAGGGCCTAGTATTGGAAGCTTTGTTCAGAGCCCAAAGGGTATTAAATATATCCGAAGAAGGTTAAAATCGTGCTGACACAAAGAAGATACGCTTTAATGCTGTCTTTCATTTTGGTTTTGTGGCATTCTTACATCCACAAAAGTCCTTTTAAAAAATATATAGCTATTTTCTTTTTGTTAATAATCCATACACCTTTTAATTATTTCATGCTATGTAACTTAATCATTTTAGTATTATCAAAACATAATAAAATTACTTAGCTTATTTATATAGTACAGTTGAACTGTCGCTGAACTGACTAATTTGGTTCTCTCACTCCTGATGACTGTACAAACCAAAAATCATAGATTGTAAGAATGTATTTTATATTTATTTGTGTGTCAATGTATATTGAACTTTTGTCGTCCTTTTCTCATGACACTTGCAGCGTTTATTTATGGTGTCAACTGTCATCAGGAGGAGAAAGGAAGGGGGACCAAACATATATGTTTATATATAAAAGAATAGAATACTCTAAAAAGGAAATGGTTGTTGAATAAAGCTTTTTAGACTAGGTGGCGTTTAGCCAACGAGAGGTTTGTAATCTCTCTCTATGAGTCGTTTCTCTTGAAGTAGTAACAACACTCCTCACAATGACGGCCTGATGGGGTCTGATTAACTGCTAGTACCACTAGTTATAAGTGTTTGTTATAACTATTTTTACTCCATAGAATACCTGCATGAAGAAATGAGTATTTTTTCCCTCAAAGTAGTATCTAACTTAGTTTGGGGGGAGTTCATTACATTCTTTTCACTGACTCTATTTAGATATTGTACGCGTAATATAAAAAATAAGTTTTAATTAGGGCATTAATGTGTGTGTATGTGTGTTTTTTCAACATGTTCCACTTTATTGTATTACATGCAAGTGATACATTCTTTACATACGTTTTATACAACCATATAACTTAGAACTATAATGTGTGTGTGTGTATGTGTGTGTGTGTGTGTGTGTGTGTGTGTGTGTGTGTGTGTGTATGTGTGTGTGTGTGTGTGTGTGAGCGAGCGTCTCACTAAAAGTTTACCACATAAGAATATTATGAATTTGTCGACATGATAAACATGATATATAATAAATGCTATAAATAGGTATTATATGATTAACTTAAACGAAAGCATTTCCAAATGATTAAGAATGTACTAAATTAATCTATCAAAGGAATATAAATGTATATCAATTATGAAGTTGACATTTCTTCAATACTTACCCCAGTGGTTCTTAACCTTGTAGAGGTAGCTTACCCTACCAGTTTCATATGCGCATTCACTGAACTCTCCTTTAGTGAAAAATAAAGTATTATTTTTTTTCAAATTCAAGTTATAAGTATATGTTTTTTACTAGTTCAAAAAATGAAATGTGCATTAATACCACCTTGTTGAACAAAATCAACATAGTGCATGAACTTACAACTAAAGACTTTCGATTACATACCTGCTAATCAGTGTGACTTCTGGTGTTGACCTCCGCGACGGAGGCTTCGCCAAACCCCTGAGGCCGACTCATCGAACCCATGTTAAGGAACTGCGTGAAACAATTACATTCGTTTAATTTGAGGGCAGGTTTTTTTGGAAGCCAGTCAAATCGAAGTAATGTTCAAGTTGTTTGAAGTGATGTCATAGGCAGTCCAGGATAGAATAGTCTAAAAAGGAAATGGTTGTTGAATATTGTTGTTTAGACTAGGTGGCGTTTAGCCAACGAGTGGATTTGTAATCTATCTCTATGAATCATTTCTCTTGATGTATTAACAACATCGTTACAATGACACCCTGATGGGGTTCGATTGACTAGTAGTAGCAAGCCCTGGTCTCGGAGTAACGAGCTCTGTTCAGAGGGGGACGAGAGAGTTCAGAAGAACTCTAGGGTAGTCCTAATACTGCAATGCATTATAGGTTAGCCTGGCCACCGTTCTTGAATTCTGAGATGGGGTTCGATTACTAGTAGCAAGCCCTGGTCTCGGAGTAACGAGCTCTGTTCAGAGGGGGACGACAGAGTTCAGAAGAACTCTAGGGTAGTCCTAATACTGCAATGCATTATAGGTTAGCCTGGCTACCGTTCTTGAATTCTTCGATGGGGTTCGATTGACTACTAGTAGCAAGCCCTGGTCTCGGAGTAACGAGCTCTGTTCAGAGGGGGACGACAGAGTTCAGAAGAACTCTAGGGTAGTCCTAGTACTGTGAGGCATTATAGGTTAGCCTGGCCACCGTTCTTGAATTCTGAGATGGGGTTCGATTACTAGTAGCAAGCCCTGGTCTCGGAGTAACGAGCTCTGTTCAGAGGGGGACGACAGAGTTCAGAAGAACTCTAGGGTAGTCCTAGTACTGTGAGGCATTATAGGTTAGCCTGGCCACCGTTCTTGAATTCTGAGATGGGGTTCGATTACTAGTAGCAAGCCCTGGTCTCGGAGTAACGAGCTCTGTTCAGAGGGGGACTGGTAGGGTAAGCTACCTCTACAAGGTTAAGAACCACTGGGGTAAGTATTGAAGAAATGTCAACTTCATAATTGATATACATTTATATTCCTTTGATAGATTAATTTAGTACATTCTTAATCATTTGGAAATGCTTTCGTTTAAGTTAATCATATAATACCTATTTATAGCATTTATTATATATCATGTTTATCATGTCGACAAATTCATAATATTCTTATGTGGTAAACTTTTAGTGAGACGCTCGCTCACACACACACACACACACACATACACACACACACACACACACACACACACACACACACACACACACATACACACACACACATTATAGTTCTAAGTTATATGGTTGTATAAAACGTATGTAAAGAATGTATCACTTGCATGTAATACAATAAAGTGGAACATGTTGAAAAAACACACATACACACACATTAATGCCCTAATTAAAACTTATTTTTTATATTACGCGTACAATATCTAAATAGAGTCAGTGAAAAGAATGTAATGAACTCCCCCCAAACTAAGTTAGATACTACTTTGAGGAAAAAATACTCATTTCTTCATGCAGGTATTCTATGGAGTAAAAATAGTTATAACAAACACTTATAACTAGTGGTACTAGCAGTTAATCAGACCCCATCAGGCCGTCATTGTGAGGAGTGTTGTTACTACTTCAAGAGAAACGACTCATAGAGAGAGATTACAAACCTCTCGTTGGCTAAACGCCACCTAGTCTAAAAAGCTTTATTCAACAACCATTTCCTTTTTAGAGTATTCTATTCTTTTATATATAAACATATATGTTTGGTCCCCCTTCCTTTCTCCTCCTGATGACAGTTGACACCATAAATAAACGCTGCAAGTGTCATGAGAAAAGGACGACAAAAGTTCAATATACATTGACACACAAATAAATATAAAATACATTCTTACAATCTATGATTTTTGGTTTGTACAGTCATCAGGAGTGAGAGAACCAAATTAGTCAGTTCAGCGACAGTTCAACTGTACTATATAAATAAGCTAAGTAATTTTATTATGTTTTGATAATACTAAAATGATTAAGTTACATAGCATGAAATAATTAAAAGGTGTATGGATTATTAACAAAAAGAAAATAGCTATATATTTTTTAAAAGGACTTTTGTGGATGTAAGAATGCCACAAAACCAAAATGAAAGACAGCATTAAAGCGTATCTTCTTTGTGTCAGCACGATTTTAACCTTCTTCGGATATATTTAATACCCTTTGGGCTCTGAACAAAGCTTCCAATACTAGGCCCTTATGAAGCCTTATATACCCCCAAGACCTTAATCCCTCCCTTCCAATATCCTTCTCACTGAAATCAAGTCCTTCAATAAATTCCAACCCTTATATCCAACAACCCCTACACTGTATAAACTGCAGTAGACACGAAAATAACCCTTCTAACATTTCCTTTTAGGGGTTGTCTACTTTCATAGTCTTCTGTATTTATTTCAAGCATGGAACACGATCATTTTTTTTTCTTTTTAACAAAAAGGTTTCAAAAGCAATCGGTTTGCTTATCTTCTCTCTATCTTTAGTAGATTTTATGCTTGTTGGAAAACATTAAACCTTTCTAACTAAATTTTTTTTTTGTGATTTATCGAAACATCAAAATATTTTAACATACTGGAAATATATATTCATACAACATCATTATATGTCTCCCTCCATGTACCGTTTACCAAAATTGTAGTGTTTTAACGAATCTGCATGTAATTATCTTCCTAATTATCCTAATTATCTCCTACGATATGTACTTATATTAAATCTCCTATATTATGTAACAGGAAATGTAATCTTCCTATTATCAAAACAGATCAATGGAAAATTTTATTAAGATTGGAAAAAATATTTCCCTTCATATCATACGAATATTGAACTGGGTTTTCGTTTGAAAATTCCCTGTCAATTATTTCACAATAAAACGATGTTATATATTTTTACTCTGCATTGTTGCACTATTATCTTGTCCAATTCATGAAATGAAATACGTTTAAATGTGTGCATATGGGAACTGATGTATTCTAAGTTCTACGAATTTTATTGATTAATATCACACTTCGATATATATAAAGTCCACATAAACACGTGACATAGCAATCAATGATCAAACCACAATAACTACAAAAACAAGACTAAATCCTTATTCAGTTGGGTTTTTGACTCTGACGAAGACCGCTTGTTACGGTTGTTACTAAAACAAGATCTTAGTCTTGTTTTCTCATTTGATATTGTGGTTTGATCAATGTATATATAATATATATATATATATATATATATATATATATATATATATATATGATTCGATGCGATGTTGACCAATGGGAGTAGAGCTTTCTTTCTATTTTTGATTTTTGTGGTGGTTGGGTGTTGTTGTTGTTTACTATTTTTTGTTACGGATATTGCTGGATATTTAAATGATACTCTCGGTTGTTTACTGCGAAAAGCCGCCTTCATCTTCATGCCAACAGGGCATGAGCTTACTCCCATTGGTCAACATCGCATCGAATCATATTCCTTTCCCCGGACAACCCATGGAAAACTATATATATATATATATATATATATATATGAATAATAATCAAAATAACACTTGATGTAATAGATGGATTAATTTACCACAATGTTTCATAAATTGTTTTCATTGTGGTAAATTAATCCATATATATTTTTATCTCCTGAAGGGACGAAAAGTAACTTTTCATGTATAATTTTCGAGTAATAATTTAATCCCTTAAATAATAAATTAATTATTTAATAATTTTTAATACTTAATTTAATGTAATACTTAATTTTTACTTTGTTTACTCTCTGATGACATACATTGAAATGCCTCAGAGCATTTTGTTTGTATTGTTTTCCTTTTTCCGTTGTGGTTTAAACTCCATTGATTACATCATGTGTTTATTTATTGTGATTTTTCTGCATATATATATATATATATATATATATATATATATATATATATATATACAACTAAAAAATGATTGATCGGGATGCGGTCAGTTTCTTCCACTTTCAATTCAAACTCTCATTGCCGACGTTTCGATTTTATTTAAAATCTTTTTCCAAAGGCACAAGTAGGAGTATTGGCAATTGAAGGAACTATTACAATTACATTTCTGAACTGTTTGAAAATTCTTCATTTTTCTTCATTGAAAATAGGGAAACATGACTGTCAATAGAGACGATAAGAGTATGTTTCGTAATGGAAAAGAAACATCGTAGAAAATATATTATTATATATATATATATATATATATATATATATATATATATATATATATATATGTTTATGATAAATATTTTACAATAAAAGACTAAGAAGTCACATATATCAAAAACTAATTCTCAGGTATCTTTTATTTCTGAAATCGTAAAATTCACATCTTTTAAAGTATTGAAAATTATATATATATATATATATATACAAATAGGTATTTATAAATGGCTGATTTGGGATACATGATAAAACTGTTGTCGATATATAAAAAAAAATTAAATGTCATATAAAATGTAATTATTGATGATGAAACAATTTATATATGTAAGAAAACAAATGGAATTACCAGTTAAGGTGTAGAAGTCGGGGTTGATGCATTAAGCTGTCAGAGGGAGGATGGTGCAGTCAATAATGAACGATTCAATTTAGCCCTATTCATTGCCTCACCCCAAAGCCACCCTTTTACTGTTACTACCCTTATTCGTCTTGGAAAACTCAATTACTTCTTTAATCGAAGCCCTCCCCTTTGAAACAGGACAGTCAACAGGTTTGAAGTGTGTTAGGGTGGATTATTACTTTGGAGGTGGGCGGGAAATGAGCGACTATCGGAGCCTGACCGGATTCAGGTTTTTTGGTTTATGAAGCGGAAGCTACATACCTGATCAGGTTATTCGTGTTAAACATCATAATCATGTTAGTACCGCGGAAGGTTTTGGTGAAACGGACCCAGCAACTCTATCTCCGTCCTACATTATTATATTACCTGCGGCCGTCGCACTCTCCAATATTCCTACTGTCCACTAATCTTATAATATAACTACAACACTATTCATAAATATCTATAGTTCACTATAAATAAAATAAATATATAATTGAATAATCAATAATTCAATAATCAAATTGAATTTGACTTATTGTAAATATTTAAACTCTGTACTGAATGTACTCATATATTACACTATATATAGTTAATGGGTTAGTTCCACTGAGGTTAGTAATATTAGAATTAGTAATAATACAATCCGTCATACCTCGTAAAGTCACAGAAAAGCTCGACCAGTTTCTGGTAATTCTAATATTACACTATATGTTGTAAAATTAGTGTAATCCAACTGCCTAAGTATTAATTATTAGTTATATTCCTATATAATTTATTTTGTTATTGTTAACGTATAAATTAACTTAAATATTTATCACATAGTCATTCTATATATTTAACATTATTGTATGATAGTATATATTGCATGTTATAAAATAATGTAGTACATGTTGAAAAAAAACTATTGTTTACTATACTGTTTACAGTTGATATTGTTGAATCAACTGTAAACTATAGTCGTAAATAACTCGAACACTTTTCATCAGTATGTGTATTATACTAATTTTTTTAAATAACTGTAGTAGTAATCATAAATATCAACCGTCCACTGTTGTCACAATATAACTATAACAGTATTCATTAATATCAACATTCCACTATTGTTATAATACACATGCATATTGTTAATACCACTGAGGTTCTTATGATTTATATTAGAAATAGGTAAAACCGTCATACCTCGTAAGATGATCCTAGAGTTGGAGCGCTTTCGGACGTTGTCATCATGTCATCATCTTACCAGGTATGACGGTTTTACCTATTTCTGTTATAATATAACTACAACACTATTAATTAATATCAACCGTACACTATTGTTATAATATAACTACAACACTATTCATTAATATCAACCTTCCATTATTGTTATAATATAACATAATACTATATATCAATGTCTACTTCACACTATTGTTATAATATGACTATTGTTTATAATATAAGTACAGCACTTTTCATTAATGCCAAACGTCCAGTTATTATATAACTATAACACTATGAATGCTCGCATAAAAGCCTGCTATTGTTTAATATAACCATAACAATATTCCTTTCGAGTGGCGTCCACTAGGCTATAATATAAATTTGCACCGTCGATTTTTACTTAATGTAACTGTAAAACTATTAATAATTATCTACCTATTAATGATAACTATAACTATAAATAACTATTCATAATATATTACGTCGTAATAATACAACTGTAACACTATTCAAATACACCTATTATTCACTGTTATCAAACTACCGTAACGCTATTCATATTCACCAACCACGATTATTGTTATATACTGTTGATATTCACTGTTATCAAACTACCGTAACGCTATTCATATTCACCAACCACGATTATTGTTATATACTGTTGATATTCACTGTTATCAAACTACCGTAACGCTATTCATATTCACCAACCACGATTATTGTTATATACTGTTGATATACGCCCATTATTCACTGTTATCAAACTACCGTAACGCTATTCATATTCACCAACCACGATTATTGTTATATACTGTTGATATTCACCTATTATTCACTGTTATCAAACTACCGTAACGCTATTCATATTCACCAACCACGATTATTGTTATATACTGTTGATATTAACAAAGATATCCACACAATAACCACTAAGTATAGTATTTACACCTACTATTAACATGCATTTATTATAATCATAATATAACCCTATCCACCTTCATGTTGTGTTTTAATAACATGTGTATACACACTTAGGATATACTTCTCTGATTGCTGACATCAAATGATGACCATTCTTTTCTTTCTTTGCAGGTATGATGCATTCTTGGTTCTTCCAGACTTAATTTTCAATAAGTAAGTTATTTTTATATATTAGATTACTAGTTATAAGGCAACTTGTTCTCAGTAAAATGATAAGTAATGAATCATATTCAATGACAATAATGAGTACAAATTTATAATAACTATTAAAGGTGTTATATTTAATAATTTGATATAACATATCATCTTAACTCATTAAAACATTTCAAATTTCTAACTAAACCTCTTATAATTTCTTTTAAATAAACCTCTAAATAACAATTTTATTTCACTTAAAAACTGTTCAAGTCAATGTAAACAATGTAATATATTAACTGATAATAGAAATTATGTATGTAAGCATATAAATGCAAACAAACCCGACCAGTAGGGCAGGTGATTCATAATTCAAAAACAGAATTTCAGTTTTTATAATTTGTTTGGGAGCACCTAGAACTTCTACTCTGATTTTAAAAAATTTTTACGTAAACCTTCCCGGAAATATATCTAATAATTTCTCAAATTTTCACGGCGATTGGATGCATAGTTTTAGAATTTATCGCGTACAGACAGACACACATTCATTTTTATTTATATATATTAACTAAACTAATACGAAGAAGGAAGACATTCCTTTCTTATAAGAAACCAAAAAAGAAAGAAATTCCTGCTACATTTTTTATATATTTTTAATAACTAACGCATATACGAGTAAGAGGTGAGGGCAGCCCTGTGGCATGCATGCTCGCCCCTGTAGTCGTAGTTCCGGGGTTCAGTATTCACTCTGGCTCTCGAATTATTCACGAAGCAGGTCTCGAAAACAACTTTAAACATCAGGTACTCATTAAAATACCTACTTCAAATATACATGATTCCTAGGACTTTTTAGTATACTTTATGACTGTAGTATACTTTACTATGGGTTACAGTGTTAGCCAATAAGAAAAACTAAATACATATAGTAGTCATGGCCACATATGAAAGGTATTCGGTGGATTTATGATTATAACCATGAATTAAGAATTTTTGTCTAAATATAGACAAAAGTTAGTAAGACTCACAATACAACATCAAAATATTCGGGTGAGACAATATTCCCTTAATGAATCAGTGTCCGAGATTTATTAGTATACTTTATATAACAGTGTGTTGATAAAGTTATTGATACAACTATTGATAACAGTGTAGTCATGTATATATTATTGAAAATGATCGCAGTTTCTGCATTCACGACCTTTTTATTCACAGATTCTAGCCTCCTTACTATTTTTCTTATAGTAGTTGGTAAACTGTAAATCAGGTTTGCCAATGACAAAAAAAGATCGTGAATGCAGAAACTGCGATCATTTTCAATAAAATATGCTTGAGAGAAGATCTACTGTCAATATATACCAATATATATATATATATATATTCTAAATTGAAGAAACGGTCCACACGGACTACAAAACATTAAATTACACAAAACGCAACACAGAAGAAAGATAAAATACACATTTAACTAAATTCAATATTTTGAACTGTTGTTCGTCATCAGGAGAATATTAGATGTGAGGACGAAGTGAGAGAGATCTCTCGACTTGGAGAGCGGGTGTGAAGCATTGAAGAGTCGAACGAGTCGATATTTTATCTATTTTCTGTGTCTTGTTTTGTGTAATTTTAATCCAATATATATATATATATATTAAGATTTCACATAAACAGGTGAAATAATAATAATCAATGATTATTTCTTATTGTGGTTTGATCATATATATATATTTATATATATATATATATATATATATCAATGATCAAACCACAATAAGAAATGGGAAAACAAGACTAAGATCTTTCAACCGTAACAAGCGGTCTTCGTCAGAGTCAAAAACTGTGGTTTGATCATTGTTTGTTATTTCACGTGTTTATGTGATATCTTTTTATATATTTATAAATATATATATTAGTGAAGGTCGGTAGCAATCCTTCTTGAAAACATGTTTCTAAAAATTGTATGCCAATTTCATGCTTATTTACCTTTTTTGAGAGTTTGTACTTATATCTTCGTCATAATGTCATAATGTGTAGTTATGAAAAGAAAAGTTTGGGCCAGTTAAATTTTTTATTCCCCGAGGAACTGAGAAGTGCCTGTAAGACATTAGAGAAACTCTCAAAAAGGGTAACCAAGCATGAAATTGGCATAAAATTTTTAGATATATATATATATATATATATAGTTCACACAGGAAAGAGAAAAACAGATAAAAACACGCACACAAAAAAAAGACTCACCACGATATTTCGATATTCGTCGTCGTCGGGCAGAAGTAGTCCCTTTGGGTAGCTGAAACTAACTCTTCAGGTATTCATATATTATTATGAATATAATATATATATATAAATAACAAGATTTACAGTCAGTTGGGTTTTTGACTCTGACGAAGACATACATAGTGTATAGTAGTCATGGTTACTGTGGATTTATAATTATATCGAAGAATTAAGAAAATTTTGTCTAAATATAGACAACATTTAGGGTTCACAATGTAATGTAAAATTAGTTGGGTGACACAGTGTTCCCTTACTTAATCAATGTCAGAGGTTTAACAATCTAGGATACCCTCACAGACACACACACACACACACACAAAAGAAATTTTCAAGATCAAAGAACAGATACAGAAGGTTGGGGATTTGAACGTCTTTGAAGTGTAATTAAATATTAAACTCCAGCAAAGATGAATATATGTGTATTTGTTTTGTTCTTTGCATAGGGGGCGGTAAGAGTGCGTATGCGTGCGAGTGAGATGGTCGATCCTATGTCTACACTCGCTTCTACATCTGCATAACTTGGCTCTTTCATTACCAGTTTCACAAGTTCCCCTCTCTTCTCTAATTAACAGTTCAATATTTACTACTTACCAAACTCTTCAAGATATTTAGAGTCATCTCTTCGTTAAATTATGTTGACCTTAATCGACTACGCTTATAGCTAAGTTCCAACTAAGCCTTTATCAAGCCCGGATAGTCTTGTCTAACTTTGAGTAAACTTGTTAAAGATAACTTTTATGTTTGCAATCCTATCATATCGTTTAATTTCTCAAGTCTTAATTAAAACTAATGGTAATACAGAAAGGTAACTAATTTTAAAGAAATTAGCCGTCTAAGTAATATCTATGTACTTAAAACTATTTCATTAAAGTTTCCCAAACGGGAAACTTCTTTGTTAAAAAGAAGCACAGTTTACCTAGCATCCCCGTATCTAGTTCAGAGAAAAACAAGGAATAAGTCATAATTCTAAAAAAATTTTATTATAATGAGTAATCACTAAATAACCTAAATTTCTTCAAAATTACAAAAAAATAAGACACAAATCTTAAAAGAAAATTTTAAATTAATGACTTAGTGATCAATGCTAAGTGGTATATTCGATAAATTAGTTAGTTTTAGTTTAATAATAATAATTTATAGTAGTGATTTTATTTTATATTAATTTCTCAAATGAATAAAAAATCACTTTAAAACAGACGTACGCTCACACAGACACACTCACGCTCACATACACACACTCTCTCACTCACACCTTCGCTAACACACTCACACACACACACACACATTCACACTTACGCTCACACTCACACTAACGCTCACATACACACACTCTCTCACTCACACCTTCGCTAACACACACACTCACACCTTCGCTAACACACACACTCACACACACACACACACACACACTCACACACACACTCACACATTTACGCTCACACTCACACACACACACTCACACTAACGCTCACATACACACACTCTCACTCACACCTTCGCTAACACACACACTCACACTCACACAGACACTCACACTTACGCTCACACTCACACACACATACTCACTCACACTTACGCTCACACACACACTCACACTTACGCTCACACTCACACACACACACACACACACACACACACACACATTTACGCTCACACTCTCACACACACACACTCACATTTATGCTCACACTCACACACACACACACACACACACACACACACACACACACACACACACACACACACTTACGCTAACACTCACACACACACTCACTCAGCTCACATAAACACAAACTCTCCCACTGATACACTCACACACACTTACGCTCACACTCACACACACACACACACCACACACACAGACACACATACGTACTATAAACAAAAAGGAAACGGTTAACGAGGATGACTACTCAACATCATATAAATTATACAAAAAGATTGCCAATTCTTTCTATAATCTTTTTTTTTATAGAAAAAAATCACTTCTATATCAGGAGTGCAAGTGTCCCATTAGGCGAACACTGATAATGAGAAAGTCTTCCAGATCCTCTGTGAGGATAAACGTTGACAAAGTAAGAATCTCCTAGGTATCCTTCTTTGGGCTCTTTTCATCTGTAGTATTTCTACAGTGGTTCAAGGGTTTGGTGGCAGGAAGTTGGGTTTGATAATTATCTGATGATTTACTCTAGACCGGCCGACGAGGAGAAAAAAAAAATTAATAATTACCTTGAAATAAAGTTGTTTTAACGAATTAATTGGTCTTTTAACGTAATTCTTATTTAAGAAAACAAAAATATTTTGTTTCTAGACAATGTGCCTAATTGGTGAGTTCTTGTTACCTTCCTTAGCCAATCAGCTATTTTTGCGTCAATTCTGTGACGTAATTCTCGACAATTCAAGCATAATGATTGGATACGACATTTTGTTGACGTAATACTTCGATAATTGGACAACTTTCTTGACATTGTAAAAAAGTACTATTTCACTTATTGTCAAATAAATTTAATAAATAAAACCAAAAAAGATTCAAATAGTAAAGTTTTGTATGTTTTTAATATATTGTAGCATAATTTAATATAATACGGTTTGTAACATATAATATAAAAATATGATAGTAATATAAATGTTACGTATGATATTATATAAATATTATTATTAAAATCATTTAATATAATATAAATGATCTTCAAAACTGTTTATTTATGTATATCGTTTGTTTGAAATATGTCATAACTTAATATATACAAGTTAATTATAATAATAAATTTTATTATGAAAAGTATATTCATGGGTGCAAAAAGTATGGAAAAGCACTTTTAAGGAAAATTCGAATGCCAGAGAATTCGTAAATAATATATGTAAATAAAATGTAAAACACTAGTAAATAAATTTATCATATATCTATATCATGTATATATTGATATAAGTATCGACTGTGAAATGAAAGTATCGAACTCTCAGAATTAAAGTTTAAACTCTCATTGCCAATGTTTTGGTTTTTATTCAAAACCTTTTTCATAGGCGGACTAAAGGTATGAAAAAACCGGAAAGTTGACCATGAGAGTTTGAACTTGACGAACTGACTGAGTTCACATAAACTTTAATTCTGGCTATATCATGTATATAAATCACAAGCTTCTATCACCATGAATATATAGTATAAATTCAACCATCCTACCTTAATCCGTTAAAATACTCCTTGATTCAAGGGTGATGACTACATCAACATTCGATCAAGTGTTTTTGTAATTTAATCCAAGCTTATACTTGTTATCACATGATATTTACAGTTAATAGAAAGAAAAGGTTTTGGAATAAATAGCGTCAGTGTTTTTATACAAAATAGATATACCCGAAGAAGATGAATAAATACACAAATATTATTCAAACCTGAATGAAATCGGAATGAATGTATTTAAATTTCTTGTTATGAAAATTGTTTTTTATTTCTTAGTTCCGGATTTATTAAAAACATATCTTTTTAGTTATTGTTATTTTTATTTCAATATTTGGTTTAGTTGTAGAAACTTTAAGATGCCTGTTCTTTGATACAAAACAAAGTTTCATTCTTATTTTATTTATGGTTGTTTATAAAGATTTAATAAAGGTTGTTAAATTTAATAAAGAAAATTTACCTGAAATTTGAAAAAAGGAAACTGATAGGAAATTAAAAGGAATGTTTTTTTTTTAAGAAAGAAAGAGAGAGAGAGATCAGTAACAAATGAATTAAATCCCCAAGGAAAGAAAAAGAGAAAGTACTTATTATCCATTACTGCTTAAAAATTAAAGGAATTTACTTTCCAGTTCAAAAATATTAAGTAGGGGAGACTTGACTCAGACTTGAAAAACATTGATGTTTCTAAGATAAATGAAAATGATGTAAATTTTTAAAATATAAAACTGTTATATAAATTTAATCTTCCTTTATCTTGGGGCGCACCGTTTGAGAAGCACTGGTCTATGGAATAAACTAAAAAGACAAACATTGAAGGGTCATTAATTATGGTATAGCAGGTAATAATATTGACGAAGTGGGCGTGCTGCCAACTGAGTTTTATAACGTTTATTTAAAGGCCGGTATTATGTTTTTACAACTCTGAAAGCAAACAGAGTAGAAATTAGATTGGAATTAGTGAAATTTTCATTAACAAGGTTAGGATAAATTACGGACTCTTTTGTATCGGAAAATGGAAATTAATATTTGAAAAACAGTTTGGTTGGTTAGTTTATGATATTGAAATGTATATTTATTTGTCTTTGTCAAGTTTGGAATGTTATTAAAACTGCTATGTTTGTTAGTAATGAATGTAATTTTACCAGAGTGGCGAAGCAACCATTTTCCCTCCCCCACCTCCCACCAAAAGTTTGCAATTCCTTAAAAGTCCTCAAAATATTTATTTTCCTGGAATTATAATCAAGAATTTAATTTTATATTGCTGTTATTAGTCTCAGACTTTCATCTTGTTACAGTACTTGTATACATATACAGTCATCATCAAAGAAAGCCAACGATTTTTCAAAACAAAAATGTATAATTCAATCATAAAAAAAAATTAAATTAACTGGCTACGCAAACGAATATAATAAATTTTCAACCCCTTTGAAAACTAATTTTGAAAAATGTATTTTT
Organism: Hermatobates lingyangjiaoensis; assembly: GCA_026182355.1. Lineage (NCBI taxonomy): Eukaryota > Metazoa > Arthropoda > Insecta > Hemiptera > Hermatobatidae > Hermatobates > Hermatobates lingyangjiaoensis. The sequence goes on from JAPFBL010000622.1 coordinate 66,381, forward strand.
CATTTTCAAGTAGTAGAATTGAAAATCCCTTCTAAGTAGTATTACACAAATAAAACATAAAAACAGTTACAATCTTAAAAACTCATTTTGGTATACAATTTCAGTTCCTTTGTTGTTTTTTATAATTTTAATTTTTTTCTATTTTGTATTTTTACACCTTCAAAATACCGCTCTCTGGGTGGGTTGCCCCTCTCCCTTGATATGCCACTGAATTTTACAAAACATTAATTATTATCTGGAAACAATATAATGGGACTTATGAACTGAACAGGAAATTTAAAGTTTATCTTCTTTGTTACAAGGCATATCGCTAAGGGAGGGTGATTAAGACTACCTAAAGAACAGAAAACAGATTATAACGTGTTCTTTAATCCTAAATACAAGATGTCTACAACAACAATTCACGAAGTATAATGGATTTTTATAACACTTTTTCGATGAAAATACTATCTGAAACGGATCAATAAAGTTCAATGATTGAGAAACACAGATAATTTAAAAACACACATTTTTCAGTCTCTAATTTTTGGATTGAACCTGTTCTGATCGCTGTGCTCCCTCCCTAGCCTTCCGACCATAACACCTAAAGATCAAATCAGGCCGACGATTTAACGTGTTGCCCTTTTGTCACCTCCAAGTTTAGCCACCCAACCGTCTTCAGGGGAGTAAATGTGAAAAAAAAAGTCAAAAATGATATTTTACTATATCATTTTCATCGGGTGTCTCACTTGATTAAGCTCTGTAAACTCAGACCCTGATGAAGTTCCACTGATTCAGTTATTATTCGACGCACGCTTAACTTTTATACTTTCAGGTGACTTATCTCGTTTATATCCTATTGTTTATTAGCATACTGAAAACGCTTGGGAATCCAAGCGCACTGGTACAGAACAACTATCTTTTTTTATAACATTATGTTGTGCAAAAAAAATGCAGTCCTGAAATACATAAAGAAATGGAACATGCATTTGCTAGTAGCCTGGTGAATATAAGTTCAAAATTTATATGCTTATGGTGTCTATCTCAAAAATCCTCGAAGGGGTTTGACAAATTAACAATATATACTGCAGCTTTATTATCTTTGATATAAACTTTGTCGGAAATAAAATTAAATCCTTTAATATGAAATGAATAAACTCTCATCTGTGATATGATATTATACTAATCGAATTTCGTGAAATGGATATTGATGGAAGAATAATTCCCCAGCAGTTACCTTGTAGATCTCGTTCCTGATTAACCAATTTCAAAAAATATGAGATTATTCAGTTTTTCTAGAGAAGGGGTGGATAACCCTAAAATTGGGTAAAATTATATTATATTACCCTGCATACTAATATAAATCTGATAACCGGTGTCTAGACAAAATGAATAAATATAAACTACTGTTTTTCTATGTCAGGTAATAGTAAGGATTATTGATATAACTGTAGACGAAATTCCTGTAAGCTGTGCGCATGCGCAATCGCGCACATGCTCTGCGCACAACAAAAAACTAATCCAGTGCACAAAAAAAGTCAACATACAGTAAAAAAAAAATGCTGACCTTTGAAAAAAATGAAGTAGCATTTATAAAAAGTAAAATGCACCATTTTTCTTATGTTATCAACTTAGTAGAAAATGAAATGCGCTTTTTTTTTCTAGTTTATTATTTTTTTTAAATTCAATAGGATACAAAATAAAATCAAGAACAAAAAAATTGCAAATAACATATGTTTTTTTGCAACATCGTCCTGATGACGACGATGGTCGAAATATCGATGTGAGTTATGTCTGTGTCTTTCTATGTGTTTCCTTCGTTTTGAATTAATTTATATATATATATATATATATATATATATATATATATATATATTATATTATATTACCCTGCATACTAATATAAATCTGATAACCGGTGTCTAGACAAAATGAATAAATATAAACTACTGTTTTTCTATGTCATGTCTTTCTATGTTATATATATATATATATATATATATATATATATATATATATAACTTACTGTGGTCCCTAGTCTCCTCAAAGAGCTTGTGGGTGCGCGCAGATGCATGAAAACTTAGAGGGAACATTGACTGTAGGGACGTTTTCCAAGCTTTCACAATCTTCGCACCATTCTTAACTCGTGGTTGTCCTTTTCTTCCTCCAGCTGTTGTATCTTCCCTAAACCCCTATGCTTATCCTACAGATACCGCAGTAGCTTCGATGATTTCTTCTCCCCCATGCTTTTAGCATCTATTAATGATCCCCGATTATTACCTGTTTTATATCAGTTTGAAAGAAAGATAAATACATGTGTACGTATATTTTTGATTGATATATTGAGCAAAAAAAAAAAGTCAGATTATTTTTTTTCACCTATGCCAAACTGCAGTGAGCTACTATAGTGCATTTAATCGAATTTGTCTCTTGTATACTGAAAGAAAAGTGTCAGCTCTGCGGAGATTGGCATATACTTTTGAGATACACAGGCGTCTGCATTAATCTTACCTCTGCAGATTTTTGTCATGTCCAGACTATCTCGGCCAACTGCTTCTAAACGATTTTAGTTAAAGTTTTCTCTTAACTAAATTTAATTTCATTTTATTGCTTTTTTTTTTATTAAATTCTGGCAGTCCAGGTGACAGGTGAAAGTAAAAACGAAAATAAAGAGGAAATTACAAAGCAAAATAGACCACACCTTACCTCAAAAATACTTTTCATACCATGATCTGTTTCGGAATGTATGCGTCATCAAGAGCAAACTGAGTCCTTATTGTGGTTTACTATGCATGATTGCCCAGTCAGTCCATTGATATCCCTATTCGATTATACCTTTCTTATCATGTATTGAAATAGGTTTATTCATTTACTTTTAATTTCAACTAATTTTTTTTTAAATTTATAAATTGATTTTATTTTCTGTTTTATTTCTTTCAGTTTTTGTTTTTTTTTTAATTCTATTTTTAAAATGCCTGTAATCCAAACCCGCATAAAATATTTGTTTTTCCAAAGCCTGCAGTCTAGTTTTATGTATCCCTCATAAAATATTGTGAAAAACTTTCACAATATAAGAAAATTGGCAAAATATGTTATTATATGCATCAACTTACATTTTTAATTTACTATAAGTAAAGTATAGTGATTGTGAAAAAATTCGATCTTGTTAAACATACTTTCTCCTTCATTTAGGTTCCTTCTAATTTCAATTAAGTTTTTAATGAATGTTGAAATTGTCAAAAGTACGATAATTGAAATATAGTGCTTATATCAAATATTGAAATAAGTATGAATTAAAAGTACCTTCTTAATTTTAACAAACTGGTCAACATTTTATTTCCATTACTAGTAAGCTACTAATTAATTATATTTTTTTAATATTAATTATATTTTTTTAATTTATCGACAGTCTAGTCGAAGGTTTTGTCCGGTTAACATTGTTGTTCCTTTAAATAATGTAAATTTCATTTACATTCTGCCTATAAAAAAAGGTTTTAAATAAAACTGAAACGTTGGCAACGAGAATTTGATTTTTTATCCTAGAAAATTGACCGAATCCCGATTAGAGAACATACCTATTCTATCAAACGGTCGATATACTATTGAATCTGTTATATTTTTTATATAAATAATTTATTTATTTATGATATCATTATTATCGTTTACTATGATGTAACTTTCAAATGATAGGAATATATATATATATATATTATATATAATATATATATATATATAAACTAGAATTTAAAAAAGAACACATAGAAAGGAAACCACTGAACTCACTACTATATTTCGATGTCCTCGTCTTCAGGAAAAGAAGTGAATCGCTCCAAAGGCTGATAACGACTCAGCTCATATAATTATATATATATATACTTTTTCGTTGGAAATACGATCCAAAACGGACAAATATAGTTCAATATAGACAAAGAAACCAGTGCGCTTGGTTCCCCTCTCTTATCTCTCCTGAAGACGGTTCAAACTGAAAATTAGAGACTGTAAGTGTGTTCTTTTGATTTCTCTATGTTTCTTTGTCTATATTTAACTCCGAAAATTAGAGACTGTAAGTGTGTTCTTTGATTTCTTTATGTTTCTTTGTCTATATTGAACTATATTTGTCCGTTTTTGATCGTATTTCCAACGAAAAAGGTTTATATATGGTTACCTTATGTTCTTGCTAAACATTACTTATCAGCAGGAATTTGATTCATGATCTAGCATTGACTGTTAAATTAAAATTAACAAGGCAGGCAGCTCAAATAGGGTGTATAACGAGACTAAAAGAGATTAATGAAGACACCCCACACCCCCTCTGGCTTTACCTTCAGGCTGTAATTTTTGAGCTCGTTCAACCGTAGGAGAAAACCATAAATTTGATCAGAGCTAACCCAAGTGTCACATCTACTTGATAGAAACGTCTTTTCCATCAACTATCCTCATCCACTGGATTCAAGCCATTCAATTTACTTTTTCTCTTTTAGTCAGAAACTTTAAATTAAATTTACAATCAATTTTAGCTTACCAGTCCTATTTTAAGAAAGTAATCCAAAAAAAAAAAAGAACCCGCTTAATACCAAGAACTTTTTTATTAATTTTATTTTTTACTTTTGATCTTTAATAAAATATCAAATACTATTGATATTTTGGATATTTCTTATAGATGTTTGGAAACAACATCTATAAATATTTATAAGAAAGTAATTCAAAGAAAGAGAACCGCTTAATAGCTAGAATTTGTTTATTAATGTTATTTTTTTCATTTGATCTGTATTTAAATATCAAATACTATTGATATTTTGGATTTTTCTTATAGATGTTTGGAAACAACATCTGTAACGATTTATCCTTAAATGTAAACAACATCTATAATGACTTAACCTTACGATGTAAGGATAAATGAAGCTTTTATACTTCACGAAATGCCCATCCTGTTGACTTAACGTCTCAAGGGTTATTACATTTTTGAAATTCAGTTAAATGTATTGAATGATTAGTGATTTGTCTCGTAGAACCATTATATATCTGTTACTATTCTTCGTTTTTTAACTTGTTTGTGTACAGTTTGGATCGAATTTCCGTTTTTAATGTATATATATAACACAAATGGTACGTGCATACAAGACTGTGGGTGGAGACGCCTTCCACCCAGTCTTGAACGCACGTACCTCTTCTTCTTCACTTCTACTCTGTTCCTGATGAAGGGCTTCGGTTCGAAGTGTTGATCCGGTAAGTGTTCTCGTTCTTTATGTGTTGTTTTTTTCAGTTGTTTGTCTGTCAGTCGTTACTAAACAGTCAGTTCTTTGGACTGTTTAGTAATTTTATTTATGTATGCATATATATATAAATATATATATTTCTTTTATTTATTTATATATATAGATCAATATAGACAAAGAAACATAGAGAAATCAAAAGAACACACTTACATCCTCTAATTTTCGGTTTGAACCGTCTTCAGGAGAGATAAGAGAGAGAAACCAAGCGCTCTGGTTCAGAGACGGTTGGAGACCATCCAACCGGTTGGGTCTCCAACCTTCTCTGAACCAGTGCGCTTGGTTTCCCTCTCTTATCTCTCCTGAAGACGGTTCAAACCGAAAATTAGAGACTGTAAGTGTGTTCTTTTGATTTCTCTATGTTTCTTTGTCTATATTGAACTATTTGTCCGTTTTGGATGGTATTTCTAACGAAAAAGTATATATATATATATAAGCTTTCACATAAACACGTGAAATAACAATCAATGATCAAACCACAATAAGAAATTGTTGTTGGTCGGGAGACCAACAGAAAAATAGACAAAAAATGTCAGTTGGGTTTTTGACTCTGACGAAGACCGCTTGTTATGGTTGAAAGATCTTAGTCTTGTTTTCCCATTTCATATTGTAGTTTGATCATATATATATATATATATATATATATATATATATATATATAAATTTACGAGTTCAAAATCGAAGAAGAGTAAAACACAGAGTAAAGAAACGCACTTACAAACTCAACATTTTTCTGTCCAGTTTGGATAGTTTTTCCGTTTTTAAGTTTATATATATGTATATATATATATACTTTTTTTATGTTAATTCTATCCGAAACGGAAAAATAAAGGTCAACGTAGGTGAAGAAACATAGAAAAATTAAAAACACATTGAACTTTATATATACATATATATCAATATCTTAAACACAGTAAGAAATTATGAAATTCACAAGTATGACTAAGATTTTGAACCAAAACAACTGGTCTTTAAATTGGAGCCACATTTAAAATTCTCATTTCGGAATACGTTCCTGTGGTTTATACGTTGATTTTTATGTACGGGATTAGAGTGAGATGTTATTTTGTATTTAGAGAGAGTGAGTGAGAGAGGGGTAGAATGACGATGTGAGTTTTATTAATAACCTTTGTCATAGACTCATTGAATAGAGTCATAAGGGATGACATAACCGGTAAATACTTAGCAAGAAGTAGGTAATGATAGAAGTGGAAGTAATTGAAAAACAATGACCTTTCAGAGGCAATCAGGTTTATAATAAGAACTACTTTGTTATATACATGCATATTGTTATTACCACTGAGGTTAGTATGATTAATATTAGCAATAGAAAACCACTGGGAGTTGCGAACGAAGATGGACAAGATCCGAAAGCGCTCCAACATCTCCGATATCAACTTACGAGGTATGACGGTTTTTTCTATTGCTAATATTAATCATACTTTGTTATAGTCAAAAAACCTTTTTTGTTATTTAAAATAATTTAGTATATGTAATGTTTATATATTTTACATTTTGACGTGAATAATAAATGCGTGTAATGGAAATACATTTAATTGGTATAACTAGAGAGTATAAGTGCAATATATTATTTAAGGATAAATTAGACGGAGAATAGAGGGGGGGGGGGGTGGAATATAGGGGAAGGTAATGTGACAGAAATGGGAGGGGTGGGAAGATGAATGGTAAGTCCTGAGGGAGGGTTGGAAAGCAGCCAAGGCCTATTCTCGCAGTACATCCCGCTGACTGGGGGTGCGCTTAGACCGACCCTTTCCTGACCTAGGCTTCCACTCACCTCTGCACTCCCTCACATACATTTATTATATATAACCGGAAAGGGTGGTTTTTGTCAAACTCCCCCACTCTCCCTACCCGGTTATCTTTTGGCTCTGACATACCTGTATTCAATTTCCTTTCTATGTCTCTTGAATTATTTTTTAAACTTTTCTACCAAAAAAACCTTTCGAAAACAAGAAAGCTTGTGCTATATTATCGTTTGTTATATTTTAGTATCAGTTTTTCTATTGCTGGTCTTATTTATAATGGATACTCCTTCAAGGGTGATCAGCCTTTCACGATGGCTAAAGGGGCTGAGGTTAGCTGAGTGGTTAACATACTCGCCTCTGGGCTGGTAGTCCGGGGTTCGATTCCCACCTGACCCTCGATTTATTCACTCGCAACGTAAATAAACCTAAGTACGTCGTCCCTTGGAGAGGACGTTAAGCCGTCGGTCCCGAGCCTGTACGATGTCAGGTACTCGTTAAAGATCCCTTCTCCAAATGCACTTGAGTTAGGTTAATTCAGGGTTCCCATTGTAGAATCTGTAGAATCACCGATCAAAGCCGGTAAACGGCTGACATTATCACCCGCTAGGGGATCAGTTTAAACAATTAAAAAAAAAATATTCACGAGGGCTACAAGATGGTCATACATTATAACGATTAACGTGTATAAAACATAACATAGAAGTAAAGTCTTCCGGGCAGCAACCGCCTTCCGTGACAGGTTTTATTTTACTTTTTTTTGGACGGAGGGGGGATAGACTGCTCAAGCTACGTTGATTTCTCAAGGGAATATTGTGTCTCCCTAATTATTTCACGTTGGGAATTCTAATTTTGTCTAGGTCCAGTATATATGGAGTAGGGATATTTAACTAATACTACACTCAGAACAGATAGTTTAATATTCTCCCTAATGGATGACCTCCTCAGATTGTCCATATATCGTGTAAAGAAATTGAATACCAGAGTTGATATTGAACTCCTGTTTTAACAATTCAGTGGTGAGCACATAACCACTGGGCTACCCTGGCAACAATTTCGCTACAGTTACATAGACACATTCTCTTCCATTCTGTCTTCGTTACATCTTACATACATTCGTTACATACATCTTTGTTACAAGTCGATCATAATTTATGTCAAGACTGCTTACGATGACTTTATATTGATTTGTATTTCACACACAAAACCTCTTATAATAAACTATATGTAATTAATATCATTTACAAAAGTAATTTCTTATGAAATTCAATCATAAATAACGAAACAGTTTTTAAATTAATATGGATTGTCTAAAAGGGGCATTTACGGATTTATATTTATAATTTTTTTTTTATAATATGCATTACATCCCTATGATATACGAATATATATATATATTTGTAAAAGTTGGCAGCAGTCCTTCTTCAATGAATACTTTAAAAAACTGGATATCTGTTTCTACTTTGTTTAATTTCGTCTTATATTTTTCCAAATTACGAAATTTTCTCTTTAATGGTGATTTAATTTTTATGTTGAACTCGAAATTAAAGACAAAATTTCGTAATTTGGAAAAATATAAGACGAAATTGAACAAAGTAGAAAAGTTGTGAAATTAAAAATTGGGTGAAGTATGAATGCATGAAATGTTGAGATTGAAAGATTAGAATATATTTATTCCACCAATCTTCAATGACGTTTAGTAAATTGGCAATAGTGCTGATAAAGGTCAGTAAATGAATAGAGGTTACATACAATGTAAATTAAAGCAGAATTTAGGAGAACAATAATTTGTATTGTTCATGTACCAGTCAGGGAAGTTGCCTATTGTTTTTGCAGTTTATTCTTTCTGTTTTGTTATTCAAAAATATAATGTTATCTATGATTGAATTCTATAATAAATATGGTACATTAAAACTTGTATTAAAAACTTCTCATCAACGAGATATTGTCGTTTCACAGCTCTGATGAAGGGATGTATAAATAAGTTGAAACGTTGACATTTGAATTAATAGTGGTTATATTAAAACAGTTCTCAATACTCACTCATATGGTGTTCATTATATTGTACTGTTTAAAAGGATAAAATTGTATAAATACTTCATTAAATAATATTAAAATTAAATGTTTTACAAATTATGTAAAAAGTTTTACAATTTGGAGAAAAAGAATATTGTATGTATACGAATATCAAACTACATATAGTATTTTGCACTCCTAAAACTTTAGCGTTGTAGTGATGTCTGACAAAGTAAGAAATGAGTATTTTATGAATTTTTAAAAACATTTTCTGGCGGAGCTTACCACGTTTGATTATATTTCCTGTGTTTGGTGTGGGGGGGGGGGGGGGGGGTCGACGAGGTAGTAGTAGTAGTCAACCCTTTAGATGACTGGTTGTCCTAGAATGGAACACACATAAACCGAATATTGGTCCACTTTATGATACCACACAATGAAGATGGATTCTACATTGGGAGTCCTAAATTTCCCCTAACGCAAGTGTATTTAGAGTAAAGATCTTTAACGAGTACCTGACATTGTAAAGGCTCGGGGTCGATGGTTTAACATCCTCTGCGATTAACAACGTGCTCAGATTTGTTCACCTCCCACGCGAATAAAACGAGGGCTAGGTAGGTATCGAACCCAGGACCTACGAGTTCAGAGGCGAGTACGTTAACCACCTAGCCCCCCAAAGGGTTGAGGTAAAAGTCGTGTATTATTTATCATCAAATTTAAAGCAGAAATATAAGTTTTTTTATATTTTATTCTTATTTTAAACGAAAAAATAAAATAATACCATTTATTATATGTTGTTAATTTTAAAGATTAAAAATAACAGATCATTTATTTTTATTCGACATATATTTCGAAGATTGAGAACTCCCCGACAGAAGGTTTCCTCCTCTGGTATGTGCGTGTTCCCAAACGCACAAGATTTGGGGTGCGTTTACCAGCACTATTACCAATTTATTGTACGTCACTAGTAATTGGTGGAATCAATATATTCGTCCCTAAACCCAAGAGTAAGTGTTATCTGGAAGGAGAAAAAGATTGAATGAAAATATCAACATTTTTTGTTATTCGGCATCTATTTTGAATGGTGAAAATTCTTATTTGGCATAAAATTTAAAGTGTAAAAATAACAAGATTCTTTGTTATTTTTTATTCAGTCGAAAGATTATAAAAAATCTTTATTATGTGTTATCTGCTACAGCTGAAGAAGTTAGAAAACCCGTATTTATAATTGGAATGGTAGAATGAAACATAAAGTCAATATACAAAAGATTTTATACAACGTCGATGCGTTTCATACAATTAGTGTTCATCATCAGGTTACATCTGTCTTAGTAACTAAACGTGGTGTATTCGAAGAGTCATAAGATACTGATTTTGTAAGCAAACTTGGTGTTTGGTTTTTTCATTCTAATCATGAGTGAATACCGCGCAATAAAGGATTGCATAGTTTAGCAACCTTGTTTATAAATATCCATTTTATAAAGTTAATATAACAATATCTTTAGTTGTTTGTTATTCATGTTAAACTATACGAATACTAAAATCTTTTCATTTGGTATTCTTTTTAATTGGTGAGACTAACAAAAGTCGTTTTAAAAACAATAACAATGGTTTTTTGTTCTTCCTACTCCTTAATAATGAGGGTGTAGATAAGAGCTTGAAATCATGGGCTTTGGGCAGACTGTTTTTAAGCCCACGCCACAATATTTAACACCCCTTTATGAAATAAGAATAATTACAGCAGTTGTCAAAAGCTGCCTTTGATTTTTTTGCGTGTTAAAAAATGTATGTAAAAAAATTTGAGACAGTTAAAAATCACTATCAGTTAAAAAATCAGGTTAGCTTAGGGGTTAACGTATTCGCCTCTGGGCTGGTAGTTCGGAATTTCGTTACCACCTGGCCTCGATTTATTTACGCGGGAGGTGAATAAATCTCAGTACGTTGTTCCTCGGAGAGGACGTTAAGCCGTCGGTCCCGAGTCTGTACGATGTCAGATACTCGTTAAAGATCCCTTCTCCAAATGCACTTTAATTAGGAGAAGAAGAGAAAAAGCAGTTATTCGGCTTGTTCTCTTCTTCATTATTTATTATAATGAAGTTTTTTATACATTGACTTATTATTATTATTATTATAAATTTTGAGTTAGCCATCTACACTGGCTAAATTTAGTATTCCCAGTGTAGAATCTATAGAATCACCGATCAAACCAAAAGCCCGTAAACGGCTGACGTTTTCGCCCTTTAGGCGGTCGGTTTAAATAATAAAAAAAAACACTGTCTCATTAACCCTACTTTTAACTGAAAAACCTATAAATCTCATCTTATTTAAACAATAATAATTTTTTTTTAAAAATGAATTTAAATATTTAACAATTTGAAATTTGATTCAGAAACCATTAGGGATTCGTAATGAAGGAAGTAATTCTGGTGGAATGTTGAAATGGAACAAGTTGATCCATTACAGAGGACTGCATAAATTTAAACCATATCATTTGTCTTAAACAATTTGCTCTAAACTCGACAATTGGTTGAGAGGCAGGCAGTGGTTGCTAATCTCTATGACAGATGTTCCTGTCTGCTGTCTACTTGAATACAAATAAAGCAACTTGCTCCAAGATTGATTCCAAACTCAAAATATGTGCAAATCCTCCCAAAGATGTATATCTTCTCATCTCTTGCCTTCGCTTTAACTATACATCTGTTTGCAACAGTTGGCCCAAAGTATTATCAGATTCACACACCCTTGGAAAGCCGAGTTTTTTTAGTTTAGTTTTTTTCTTATTTGCTTTTTAGCATGTTCTATATAGTATATTACAAGCTCGAATCTCATTGAACATTAAAAATACACATTAGGATTACATTAGACTTTACATTAAATGTAACATTAAAATACAAATTATAAAAGTTTTTTTTTTAAAATCTATGAGGTCTACGGATTTTTTTAAAGTTTTGAAAGAGTTCACTGTTTTGCACTACTAACTGGAGGCCAGTAGTCATTTCCAGTTGTCATTTCTCACTGCGATAAAACTTTGTCTCTCTTGGTCTAGAATTTCGCAGCTGAACAGATATTTAGTGATCCATTGTCCATCACATGCCACTAGTATATTATTCTGTTTCGCAAAAAAAAAGCTCGTTATGACTGTTATAATAGAACAGAAAACAGCAAGAAAATATTCTTACATTAAAACTGTATTAATCTTTTATTGCATTATCTTTTGTTAAAACACTTTTTCATAGAAAGTACGATTCGAAGCGGGCAAATAAAATTCAATGTAGATGAAGAAATATAAAGAAATTAAAAATACACACTTACAGCCTGTAATTTTTAGTTTGAACTGTCTTCAGGAGAGATAAAAGAGGGAAACGAAGCGCACTGGTACAGAGACGGTCTGAGATCGTTGAAGAGTCCGTACCAGTGCGCTTCGATTCCCTCTCTTTCTCCCCTAAAGACGGTTCAAACCAAAAATTAGGGACGGTGTGTGTTTTCAATTTCTCTGTTTCTTTACCTACATAGACCTTTTATTCTTTATTCATACACATACATATTTACGGTTCAAAGTAAGACCGTTATTTTAGCTGTAAAATATAAGCAAATAGATTTTTTTTAACTTTTACCCTTTAAATTGAATAAAAAACTTTCTATTATTTTCACCCATTAAACTGGATGGTAGACAGAAGATTTTGTATATATATATATATATATATATATATATATATATATATATATATAATATATATATAATCTCCAAAAATTGTTCTTGACCTGTTCTATTCAATTCTATGTTTTGTTATTGAGGGCTAGGTCAAATAAAAGAAACTTAAATAACCTTAAGTTCTCATGTAACTTAAATAACCATTAGCACACTTTCCGAGGTAAAACTAATTTCCTTTTGTCTGATACTTTGAAATAGATGTGTACTCAACAACTCTGATTATAAAATAACCTTTTGTATGTATCTGTTGGTCTCAAAAATGTGTGTTAGTTCTCTATGTGAGTTGTAGATTGTTTTGGTAAATGTATTACAGTTTACTCTAATTTTCGCCTTGAAGATGATGTACAAATACATCGAAACGTCGGCCTAGGAAGGAGTTTATTTTCTTTTATTTGGCCTAACCCTCAATAACAAAACATAGAATTATATATATATATATATTAGTTTAAAATTCCTGCCAAATTAACAAGGGTTTGATTTTTTTTCTCTTTTGAAATGGATATCGAATTAAAAAAAAGCTTGCATTAGTTTTACCAGTTAAAACTGATGCTAAGTAACAAAGGACTTCATTATTTTTACTGTTTTAAACTTAATGTTAAATGACTTAATTGTTTTGTTCTTTTACCCCATAAAATGACTGTCAAATAACAAACAGTATGACTTTTTTACCTGTTACAATAGCTACCAAGCTTCAAACAACTTTCTTTCACTCTGTAAACTTGCTGTGAAATAACTAATAAATTTTTTTTTTACCGCTTTAAATTTAACAGTTTAAATAAAACTGTTTTAATCTTTTATGAAATGGTTTTACCTTGTTTTATTTTAACTTTTACTTGTATAATCATTTTATTAACAACCTTTATTTTATGTTGTTTTATGTTCAATCTTGTTTTATTTTTTAAAATGAGATATCTACAATATTAATAATGTTTTTACATTTTCTTTTAATTTTAATTGGTTGATTGCTTAAAAAGACTTTTCTAATTTACTACCCTTTTTTTTCGTATTTTTTAGTTTAATCATTAGCATTTAATTTATTTGATATTAATATTCTATTTTATTCGTTTCGTTGAATTTTTTTTTCATTAGTGATTTATATTTTCAGCTTAGTTGTTATTATTATATTTATTTCTTATTTTCTATTTTTTTCCTCTATCCTCATTTTATCTGATTTTCATTCCTACCTCTGATTTATTGTAGAAAACGTGAAATACCTATTGTCTCCTAAAAAAACTTAGAACTTTTTTCCCTACTTCCGCGTCTTTTTCTGATTAGTCAATACCAGAATTCTGAAGCAACCAGCAGCATTCTAGTACAATCCCCCCCCGATTAATTCATTTAAAAACTGTAATGGATTTTATTAAACAAAATTATAACTACAACTTTAAGTTTTTATTTTAAACATATTGATGAATATGTTAAATATAATATTATTATTATTGTAGTAGCAGATGTCATTTATAAGTATTCATGAAGACTCTACAATATTACTTCGTTAACTTACTGTCTACTCGACTGGTTTCTATCCTCCTGATAACGAGGCCATCGAAATATAGTAGTGAGTTTCTGCTTCTTTTCTGTGTTCTTTATGTCAATGTAGTTTATTATATATATATATATATATATATATATATAAAATGAAAGGTCCGTGTGGACAATAAACACTTTAACACATAGAAAAGAACACAGAAAGACACTACAGAACTCACTTCGATATTTCGACATCCGTCGTCATCGGGAAGAAGTGCGAAGTACTCGCGTTGAGAAGCAAACTGCTACTGGCCTCCAGAGTAACTCGTGGAACCACCGCAATGCTGCCCCCCAGCGGAGGGACAGCATTGCGGTGGATCCACGAGTTACTCTGGAGGCCAGTAGCAGTTTGCTTCTCAACGCGAGTACTTCGCACTTCTTCCCGATGACGACGGATGTCGAAATATCGAAGTGAGTTCTGTAGTGTCTTTCTGTGTTCTTTTCTATGTGTTAAAGTGTATATATATATATACAATTAAAAGAAACGGTCCAGCGGACTTTTTTAAATAAAATAAATTCAAAATGAAGGAAACACACAGAAAGACACAGACATAACTCACATCGATATTTCGACCATCGTCGTCATCAGGAGGTGCGAAGAGTCCCGCAGGAAGGCAAGGCGGCGATATATATATATATATATATATATATATATATATATATATATATATAAAGAAGCACTTAAATATTTATATCTTATATATATTATTATTATTTAATAAATATTTAAATATGAGTGGATAGGAGATATACGATGCAAAATAGTACATTTATCTTTAATTCATTAATATATTGTCAAAGAAATATTGACAAATTATTTGATCTTTGTTTAAATATTTTAACTTTCCGTCGAGATAGTTTCAATCAATCTGCATTTATCTAGTTGTTTGTATACTCCTCTCTCAATTTATGAGATAAACTGGGGACCTTTGGTTTGTTAATACTTTTATAGATAACTAGTTGACCCGGCGAACTTCGTACCGCCAGCTGTCAGTGAATTTCATGTTACCTTTAGGTATTCATTATTAACATAATAGCTAATCTGACAGACGCTGTCCTGCCTTACCTATAAATATTAAATTTGAAAAGATATAAAATCTAAAATAACAAATCTGGAGTGGCCTAAACTCAACTTTACTATAAGTAAACGTAATATCTAACTTGTTAACAACCAACTTATGTTTTGTTTGATTGGTCAAACACTTGTTCAAGAATTATCAACCATACCATGGGATTCATCAGTAAACATATGTTAGTTTTAGTTTTCTATATTTAACAAGTTTATTCTTCTAACATATCTTAAGTCATTAGAACATTTAATTTTTTTTTTAATAAACCTCTAAATAAAAGTTTTATTTCACTTGTATAAGTCAATGTAAATAAATCCGACCTGTAGGGCAAGTGATTGATTATTCCAAAAGAAATTTTCAGTTTTTATAGTATATAAGACGTTATTTATATCAGGTGTTGGATGAAGGTGAATCCTATTGTAACCAAGTCCGTTTGATCAAGAACACAGCGCGTTAGCTCTCTAATGAAAAAGATCGTGGGTTCGATTCCCAAAAGAAAACCTCATAAATTATATTATCTATTCAATTCAGACAATGCACAGTGGCAAGAAAACAAATAAACAAGATCAGTGAGCAGAGTTTTATAAGTAGACAGATAGATAGATAAAGTTGAGTGTTGACCATTCCAAAGTCGCCACTGCCACTCATTCGACTTAAAAAGAAACTTCTTGAAGAATACGATCTATAAAAGTGAAAACTATTCTCAAAACAATACAAAGAAATTAACAACTAATTAGAAAGTTAATTGTAAGCTAAGGATAATAAAATATACTCTGGGCATTTGGTAGGAAATGATTTTAAAAGTTTATACAGCAACAGCCAAGAATTAATGTGATTTTGAATTAAGATAGCGGGAAAGTTTTTTGTTTAGATTGAAAGTCATGGAGGAAGTTTTCGGAAGCGTGCTCTGGCGAGCTAACAGTATTTGCGAAAATACTTTAAAACAATAAGGAAAAACAACCGATTCGGAAGAAGGGAAAACTTGAGAAATAAGCAGATTATAATAGGAGCAGGTCAGATTAACTAGGCAAGTAACTTGTCTCGTTTCGTATTGTCCATTTTTTTTTTTTAAATATTCCTTTGCAGGGAGTTATTTATTTATTTTTAAAGGAGTCCTTAATGTTCATTTTATTTTGTTTAAATGAGTCAAAAGGTATGTAGTTTTGCTAACTTTTTTTTTGTATTATAACTAATAATGAAAAGAGACTATTAAGTTTGTTATTAAAAAAAATGATTCGATGAAATACAAACCACCACTTACATCTGTAAGATCGTTTACACAAACATATAATAAACTGTGTTCTTTTTATTACCTCAGCACCATCAGGCTCCCGTTATTTGCCTTCGTACAGTCCAGTGATATTCATGGTTCGGTAATCCTCTGCATTCGGGTCAGGTCTGGCATGATCTTATGTGTTGTCTGCCAGGGTTGCGGAGTCGGATAGTAAAAGGTCAGACTCCGACTCCGACTCCGACTCTGACTCCTAGAATTCCTAGGAAGCCGATTACGACTCCGACTCCTTTGATTCCTCCGACTCCGACTCCCGACTCCTTAACTCCTTGACCCCTACATGGAAATCTATTCTGCAGATCCATATACCAAAATCGGCTAAATCAGGCCGAAAAATGGCTGATCTGGCAACACTAGTTTAGATTAGTTTGTCGTACACAATGCCGTCGCATGGTGGCAGCATGAATTGATGTTTAGGCCCATTTTTTTTTAGGACAGGATTGTAATTCCGGATCGATCCCGGACTAATCCAATTGCCAAATTCCATTCGATTCAGGTACTGGATAACTTTCGGATCACAATCCGATTGTTATCCGATGTAATCCACAGTGACCTCACTCAAAGGCAGGATTTGCGTTGATCCTGTGTGACGTCACAACCAAAACAAAAACAGCTGATGTACCTTATGCTTGAATATTTGGTTGTGCTGCTATCAAATATGAATGATGTGTTAAATACTGTATATATTAGAATCGTAAAGGATGTAGCTAGCAGTATAGTACAAAATATGATATATATATATATATATATATATATGTTTGTAAAATTTGGAAGCAGTCCTTCTTTTAAGCATATTTCGTTGAACAGCTGACCGTATTTCGCTGATGTCATTTTCTTCACAAGTTTTTCAAGGTTTCTGAATACCTTCTTCTTTCCTTCATCCAAACGTTGGAGAATGTTAATTAAGTTATAACCGACATGTTTCGACTGGCTTCCAGTCATCTTCAGGGTGATTAATTAAACAAAGAGGAAAATTATTAGTCTTGGAGTTGGTATTAAAACACATTATATAGTAGAGGTTTGAAGTAGCTGCTCTTGGGCCTGATTCGCAAGGGCTACTGACTGAGGTGGGGTGGATGGTGGGGTGGGGGTACTGACAGTTAACGGTTTTTTCATCCAATCAGGCGCGTATAGTTTAAGTACTCTCTCGCTACTACCCGTCTGAATATTTATTGTAGGTTTATTCTGTTTAATTATTATTGCTTCTGCGATTTGCAGCCGATTGAAGTTGTTTTCTTTTCTAATTATTTTAGTTCCACTCACGAGTAGGTCTCTAGTTATTTTGGTATTATGCTTGTCCTCTGAATGTTTCTTGGGACCGCCTATAGAAAGGTGCATGGTAAGTCTTCTCAACAGTGATGTAGTTGTCATCCCAATGTATGAATCGTTGCAGGGCTCACGGTCCCCGATTTGACAGGTGTATTCATACACGAGATTAGACTCCTTCAGTTGAGAATCTTTAACCTTATTGCTATTTCTCATCACTAGGCTGCTTATGGTGGGGCTCCGATAATAGGTTATTAAGGCGACCTTATCCTCGGGTGAGGTGCATTTTATATTCTTCTTAATTATATCCTTGAGTACGCGTTCGTCTAATTTGTGGTCTTCCGAATACTGATTTTCGTAATAATGGTTATGTGTTATGCCTGTTATTTGGTTATCGGTTTGACTGATGTGTTTCGAATTGAGATATTGTTTTAAAATATTGTCAAAGAGACACTATAAAGTCTCTTTGACAATATTTTAAAACAATATCTCAATTCGAAACACATCAGTCAAACCGATAACCAAATAACAGGCATAACACATAACCTTTATTACGAAAATCAGTATTCGGAAGACCACAAAATAGACGAACGCGTACTCAAGGATATAATTAAGAAGAATATAAAATGCACCTCACCCGAGGATAAGGTCGCCTTAATAACCTATTATCGGAGCCCCACCATAAGCAGCCTAGTGATGAGAAATAGCAATAAGGTTAAAGATTCTCAACTGAAGGAGTCTAATCTCGTGTATGAATACACCTGTCAAATCGGGGACCGTGAGCCCTGCAACGATTCATACATTGGGATGACAACTACATCACTGTTGAGAAGACTTAACATGCACCTTTCTATAGGCGGTCCCAAGAAACATTCAGAGGACAAGCATAATACCAAAATAACTAGAGACCTACTCGTGAGTGGAACTAAAATAATTAGAAAAGAAAACAACTTCAATCGGCTGCAAATCGCAGAAGCAATAATAATTAAACAGAATAAACCTACAATAAATATTCAGACGGGTAGTAGCGAGAGAGTACTTAAACTATACGCGCCTGATTGGATGAAAAAACCGTTAACTGTCAGTACCCCCACCCCACCATCCACCCCACCTCAGTCAGTAGCCCTTGCGAATCAGGCCCAAGAGCAGCTACTTCAAACCTCTACTATATAATGTGTTTTAATACCAACTCCAAGACTAATAATTTTCCTCTTTGTTTAATTAATCACCCTGAAGATGACTGGAAGCCAGTCGAAACATGTCGGTTATAACTTAATTAACATTCTCCAACGTTTGGATGAAGGAAAGAAGAAGGTATTCAGAAACCTTGAAAAACTTGTGAAGAAAATGACATCAGCGAAATACGGTCAGCTGTTCAACGAATATATATATATATATATATATATATATATATATATATATATATATATATAGTTTCACTCTCCTTACAGGAAACAACTACAAATACATAACCACAGACACTTTTACCCCCAAAGACTGACAAAGATAACTTGTCCGTAGTGTGTATTTTATTTTATTTTACTTTTTTTAATATTGATGGATTGTTTTTTTGTTTCCATCTGGAGAGACCACCTATGGTAGTGTAGCCTACATATACACTGCATACACTCACTATTGCCTCCCAAAAATAAAAGCAAAACCATACAAAAACTGCTAAATTGTGCAACTGGTAAAACCAAACAGCGAAACCATGTAAAAAAAAATAATTTTATTGGACTAAAGGAGTCCGACTCCTAGCCAAAACCTCTGACTCCCCCCGACTCCGACTCCGCAACCCTGGTGTCTGCTCAGTTCTTCTCGCTTACCACATAGTGGATAGTGGGACCTGAAGCCGTCATTCCTATGCGGCGCAGGTGCTGTGTTACTTTTTTTTTTCGAAACACCGGCAACATCTGGTTTCTACTATTAGATTCCTTGCAACCCAGTATAATCCATGGTGTCCCGTAAGCTAGGTTATTATAAACAATAAACCTTTGGTTAAATTTGTACGCTTTTATCATTCTTTTTTTTTAAAAAAATGATCCAATTTTTTTTTTACTTTTTATATTTCTCTTATTATTATCCATTTTAAGTAAAATAAAGTTGATTTTGGTTAATTTTCATATACGCAGGTTTTTGTTCTTAACATCTACGATTACAATTTATAAGTCTGTATTACGAAGGTAGGTAGCAGCTATTCATATTGCATTTCATACGAAATAAAAACACGTATTTCTTCGTTTTGTTTCTTTATATTCTCGACCAATGAAGACAGTGTTATTATTGGTTTTTTTTTTGTTGTGATTTTTAAGTTGAGGTATATGAACAAGAGATGATAGGGTTGTTAGTTAGGAGGGCTAGACTGCTAGCTAACCAGTCTAACGTAATGATACGCGTCTATGTTTTCATGTGAAAGTTGGCAAACAATCTTCTTACCATCTCTAAGATATGGGGTAAATCTGTTCGAGCCGTATCAGTATGTAAGTTATAATTAATGATTCTTGTTTAGCATAAACTTAAATATAATACTCTGTTAGATTTCCAGTTTAAATCATTGGGTTTGTCGGACTGTGAAAATTATTTATTATGATTAGATACATATTTATAATACAAGTATTTTAACATAACATTATTACATAGTTAATATTAAAACTATAATATACCGTCTTACCTCGTACACTGCTGCTGTAGCTCTCGGACCGGTTTCGGTTGTCACCCATCTTCAACAAGAACTGATCTAAGGAATCCTACCTTTTTGATTATATAACCTACCTACTTTCCCAATGCTGCCTAGATTTTATTATTTAATTATTTTAACTCTAATTTTATTTTTATTTAGGTACTATTATTTAGTCTAATTCTTTTTCTACTATTTTCGTCATAAACCATAATAAAGTCATAGATTATTATGAGTTTTATGATAATTGAGATTATCTATAAAACTAATGTAATGTAATCTATAAAACTTATCTATCTTTTTCTATGAAGTAGGTAGCTGCTAAAAACCTATTTTTCTAAAATCCATATAATCAGAAAGGTAGGACTCCTTAGATCAGTTCTTGTTGAAGATGGGTGACACCTGAAACCGGTCCGAGAGCTTCAGCAGCAGTATACGAGGTAAGACGGTATATTATATGTTTAATATTAATAATACTAACCTCTGTGGTAATGACGAAATGCATGAATTATTACATAGATTCTCACACAGTATACAAAATTACATAAATATTACAATGATCTGGCCAGATCGTCTTCGACAAACTCGCAATGCATGCAAGCGATGGTGAAGTACGAGGGTCGTCCAGAAAATAAGTTCCGTTTTGGTCTGTAGGGCGGTAGGAGTGGTTTTTGCCAAATCCGGCAACACCGCTCGAAAGAGGAGAGGTGGGGGAATAGAATGAGAGGTGGGGGACCTCAGTCGGTCAATTACCAACGTCAGGGCAGGTAGTTGAAATGGAGCCCTCCATGTCACGTCCCGCCACCTCGATCCCCGTTCCCTCTCGAGTTGTTTTGCGCGGAGTGATTCAATTTCTTTATGCACAGGGTTTCAAATCAGTTCAAATTCACGAACAGCTCATTTCTGTTTATGGAGAAGGTGTAATGAGTGAATCAATGGTGAGGAGATGGGTACGTGAATTTAAGGCGGGAAGACATTCACTTGAGGATGAAAGTGGGAGAGGCAGACCCTCAGTTGTGACGGACGAAATTGTCGCAGAAATCGACAATGCAATTCGCAAAGATCGTCGTTCAACCCTGGATGAACTCC
The DNA here is from genome assembly GCA_026182355.1 of Hermatobates lingyangjiaoensis. NCBI lineage: Eukaryota > Metazoa > Arthropoda > Insecta > Hemiptera > Hermatobatidae > Hermatobates > Hermatobates lingyangjiaoensis. The sequence goes on from JAPFBL010000622.1 coordinate 88,044, forward strand.
ACCTGAGTTTCCCAGACATCTCACGATCCCTCATCCATGAGATCGTCTCGGAAAAACTTGACTTTCGGAAAGTTTCCGCCCGGTGGGTCCCTAGAGAGCTGAATGTCTTCCCGCCTTAAATTCACGTACCCATCTCCTCACCATTGATTCACTCATTACACCTTCTCCATAAACAGAAATGAGCTGTTCGTGAATTTGAACTGATTTGAAACCCTGTGCATAAAGAAATTGAATCACTCCGCGCAAAACAACTCGAGAGGGAACGGGGATCGAGGTGGCGGGACGTGACATGGAGGGCTCCATTTCAACTACCTGCCCTGACGTTGGTAATTGACCGACTGAGGTCCCCCACCTCTCATTCTATTCCCCCACCTCTCCTCTTTCGAGCGGTGTTGCCGGATTTGGCAAAAACCACTCCTACCGCCCTACAGACCAAAACGGAACTTATTTTCTGGACGACCCTCGTATAAGACAAAGCGAAGAATCGGATTCAGAAAGAAAGATGGCAGCAACACTTGGTGCCTCAATGGCCTCCGTCAGTGTTGCTACGGGTTAGTGCGACTTGTACATTACTGTAATGGGCACCAATTAACAAACGAGCTGCTAAAACAGTATAAAAAGCATGACATGTATTATAGATAAAAATACCTTTCCGACATTTATCTTCAAATTTTGGGAATATATCTCATATTTAAAACTGACTTTTTCTAATTTTTTTGTATAATACAATTTGAATTTCATTAATTGTATCCGGTTGATAGTAATTCTGTAGCTAATTAGTGTTATGTTTAGAACAGTATAGAAACAAAGTTTTTTTCTGCATGGTAATCCCAAAATTAGATCATTTCTACTTCCGTATGTGGCAGGCATCTATTAAACCTTAATCCTTTGGCTTTCATAGAGTTAATTAAACCCTTTTGTTTTCTACCATCATGCACAAACCGTACAACTTTGAGCCTCGTATGCAGCATTATTCGGCATTCCTTCCTCATGTTATGAATATCCATTTATTTATCAAATCTGATGAAATATTATTGTCATAAAATAATATATACGAGAAGAAATGAACCTACAATTCAATACTACAAGCTACTACTAGTACATTAGTTTTGAAACTTCAAAATTGAATAAAATCTTTCAACCAGTAATTTTACTTTTAAAATTCACTATAATTTAATTTAGTTGTTGACTTTTCATCAGTTATCACATATAAAATAAATAATGATGTACATACTGACGGTGTCTTAATCGTGGTGCTAAAACCAGTTTAACTTCAAGATCGAAAAAATTAATCACGCGAAGGAGTTTCTATGTGAAGAAGTTCGAGTCGAGTGTCAATACAATTTTATCAGGAGGGACTGTGCAACCTCTACTCCTATTTGTAAGACAGACAGAGTTTTCGCAAGGTAGCGAGTACTGGGTTTTTTTTTTCAAAAACTCCATAGTCCGTTTCAACGTGATGTACAAAAACTATGTTCCTAAAAAAAGGGAGAACTGGTACCGTTGGACCCAGCAAAAGTGCTGAGCTTTGTAGAGGCGCTCAAGCTAACTGGGGTACTGTTTTACAGATGGTTGCGGGGGGGGGGGGGTATAATAATTCTAAGGACGCAGTCCTATAATCACCATCAATGAAAATAAAAAAAAATAGTTTCTCGTTAAATACAGGCGTTGTTGTTGCTTAATATTGAGAGAACACACGTATGCCAAATATTCTTAATAGGTTTAATTAAGTTATAGTGACCTCACCACGAGAGAACACACGTATGCCAAATATTCTTAATAGGTTTAATTAAGTTATAGTGACCTCACCACGAGAGAACACACGTATGCCAAATATTCTTAATAGGTTTAATTAAGTTATAGTGACCTCACCACGAGAGAACACGAGTATGCCAAATATTCTTAATAGGTTTGATTAAGTTATAGTGACCTCACCACGAGAGAACACACATATGCCAAATATTCTTAATAGGTTTAATTAAGTTATAGTGACCTCGCCACGAGAGAACACACGTATGCCAAATATTCTTAATAGGTTTGATTAAGTTACAGTGACCTATCCACGAGAGAACACACGTATGCCAAATATTCTGGTAGACTGAATATTCTACATTGAGAGTCTTATTTTTTTTCTTAACTCAAGTGTGTTTAGAATACGAATCTTTAACGAATACTTGACATCGTATAGGCTTGAGACTAACGGCTTAACATCTTCTTAGAGGTACGACGTATTCAGTTTTGTTTTCACTTCCCACGTGAATAAATCAATGGCCAGAAGGTGTATCGAACGCCGAATTGACAATTTCAGAGGCGAGCATGTAATCCACTGGGCTACTCTGGCTCCTATTACTGATTAATACCTTTTGGTCAAGCTTATTTATAAACTAATACGTATTTTATTTGTTGTAGGGTAAAAAGCTAATGAAATAGTCTCCACATATAAAAATTTAATGGTTTCAACAACGCGTTTCGAACACGTAGTGTTCTTCCTCAGGCATTAACTAAGGGATTATATTATTACGGATTATATAATATAATTATATTATATTATTAGGCATTAATTCGAATTATTTTTTTTCTTCATTGTTGATATAGAAACTAAATAAATTCGGTCTCGAGTTTTCAGTTCGGTCCATTTCATTAGCTGTTTACCCTACAATGAGTAAATACCACATAATAGCTGATTGCACTACGTTAGAAATAGTATTTTATTTCGTTATCAACTTCTCTCTCTCAGGTTCTTCTGTGAGTTCTATCAAACATGCAATACGTTAATAATAATATAAGCTCGAAATCTTTCTGAAAATCAAATTAATTTAGTTCATGCTTCAGAAGTTAAATAATCCCTACAAAATAGGATATATTTAAAATCAGATATGAGGAGATAAATTAATAGGAATAAAGGGACGTTTGACAAATGGAATGGAAAGTCGGGATTGAGGATTGCAGCCGATTAGAGGGTTAGACTTTTTATATGTTCAGCCCAATCAGCCACGTGAATCAATCAAGCGGACTCTACAGCCTTCAGCGTGCTTTAACTTCGAAAATATCCTTTTTCTTTCTGATTAATTCGAATTATATTTTCTTCATTTTGAATCATCAATCCGATTTATTTGAAATACTATCAAAACAGAAAGAGAACTAAATGTTGCTATATTACTTTACTATAAGTAAAGTTATAGTGATCGGGAAAAAAATTCTATCTCGAGATTTTGACGGAATTACATGTTTTGAGGTCCCAGAAGTCGTTTTATGAAGTTTTTTCGATGATGTCTGTGTGTGTGTATGGGTGGGTAGGTGTGTTAGCATTGCTTGTTACCACGCTACGGTCCAGAATCTTTGATGGATCAAGTTGATATTTTACACAAAAATGGACCCCATAGGGAGGAAGATCCCTATTGTTAGGGAAAAATAGGGAAATAGGAAAAATAGAAATACATTAAACCGTTTGATTTTGTGAATTAATATCTTTACTTAAGTAATGAAATTTTTCCTCATTGAAATTTTTAAATAGTGATAATACTGAATTAAAACAAGATTTAGAGAATAAGATGCAATGATTTGGAACACCACTACATTGGATAACAGATAGGACTTTAAGACAGTGGTATAAAGTACACATTTATGATCTAATCAGAAAAACATAAGGGGAAGAAATTTTAAAATTTTTAAAATGACAAATAAAGTTTTTTTTTCTTCCAACAGATATTGAAAATTTGACTTATGATTGAATGTGAGAGCTATTAAGAAGACAAAAATCTTTATGTTGTTAACCGGTTGATACTTTTTTTTACTTATAGTAAAGTTGAGTGTAGGCCACTCCAGATTTTTTATAAATAGCTTAAAGTTGATATAAAGAAACAAAATAAATTCGAATTAGTAGTAATACTGTTCGTCATATATCGTAAAGTCTCAGAAAAGCATGGACCGGTTTCGGGTCCGTCTGGATCCCATCTTCGGCGCACCCGAAACCGGTCGAGCTTTTCTGAGACTTTACGAGATATGACAGATAGTATTACTACTAATTCTAATATTACTAACCTCAATGAAACTAACCCATTAACTATATTTAAATAAATTCGGTCTCGAGTTTTCAGTTTCAACCTTTAGTTACTTTTAGTACGGTTGATTAGAGTTCAAATCTTCATTGGACCATGACCGTAGATTTTTCATCTGAGAGATAGATAAGAATGTAAAATGTACTTGATTCAGGTAAAAATTTAGGATTACAGAAATGAAATCAACCCGCTGTTGCGGCTTCACCCAATGTTAAAATAAGTACGGGCAAAGAAAACTAAATGTAACAATCTAATTTCACGCTACTAAAATAACACTAAAGATAGACAGCTACAATTGCTGACTTGTTAAATAATATGTTTGTGTTTTCCATTATTTTTTTTTCTTCTATTTAATTGTTTGTTATTTCTGTTTTTTTATTTAATATGTTTATGAATTGTCCCTGGGCTATGCGAGCTATACAGTTAATCAGGTGTTTTCTGCTTGCTTGACCTTTGCACCTTTCTTGCCATTTCTTTCAATGTCATTTCCCCCACCACTCATCATTCCAAGATTTTTTTTCCAAAAAGTCCCATTTTAAAAATACCTACAAAATATTAATAGAAATTATTTTTTTTCTTTTTTGGTCTAGATATTTATAAATTTGCATGGTCTGATTATAATAGAGTAAATTATGCCAATTAAAATCTAATTAAAAACATTGATGGATATATAGAATATTGATTAATTGAAAATAGCATTTTTTTATTTGTAATTAAGAGGTCAAAATCTATTATGAGTGAGCTTTTCTCACTCTATTACTACTGTGGTCATAATCCCCCCCCCCCCCCTGGAAAATCCAGGGGGTGATTTTTACCCCTGCAATAAAGCATTACAAGTAATTCATGCATTTCCTTATTACCACAGAGGTTAGTATTATTAGTATTAGAAATATAATACACTGTCTTACCTCGTACCTTGCTGTTGTAGCTCTGGGACCGGTTTCGGGTGTCACCCATCTTCAACAAGAACTCAGTTACGGTCCGAGAGCTACAGCAGCAGTATACGAGGTAAGATGGTATATTATATTTCTAATATTAACATTACAAGTAACTTGATCTTCTCTTATTGATATTTTATTGTAGGTCCCTGCAAAAGATGCATTCGATTTTCAAGATACTTTGAAATAGCAATAATGGAATTTTAGCGGAAAAAATTGAAAGCAGATTCGTGAATTGAATTTTGCCGTTTAGAAATTATAATAGGTTGGTGGGGGGGGGGGGAGAGAGGTCTTTATATCTGAGAAGTGGGGACCTGTAATTGAACATATTGAAGTATTGAGTGCGAGCGACTCACAATAGACTGATATTAAATTCTATCAAAAGCTATAAATACTTGAATCTGTGATTTAAATGTTCCTTCCATGAAAACTGGCTTTCTAAATGACATCCAATATAAGCACCTGGTTATAATTCTCCTCACAAGAGGGGAGGGGGGATATATCCCGGCTTGAGTTATAGCTTTACCACCGCACTCGATATGCTGTTATTAATCCATAATTCTTACGAAGCAATCTAAACTCAAAGGAGTTTCAAGAGTATCCAAGAAAATTCTGAACATGAGAAATTACATAACCACATATATATATATATATATATATATATATATATATAATAAATTCAAAACGAAGGAAACACACAGAAAGACACAGACATAACTCACATCGATATTTCGACTATCGTCGTCATCAGGAGGTGTGAAGAGCGATTAGTCCCGCAGGAAGATAGGGCGGCGACTCATCCTGTGGGACTCTTCGCTCTTCGCTCTTCACACCTCCTGATGACGACGATGGTCGAAATATCGATGTGAGTTATGTCTGTGTGTTTACTTTGTTTTGAATTTATTTTATTTAAAAAAAGTCCGCTGGACCGTTTCTTTTAATTATATATATATATATATAACAGATTCAATAATACATCGACCGTTAGATAGAACAAGTGTGTTCTCTAATCGGGGTTCAGTCAATTTTCCAGGATAAAAAATTAAACTCTCGTTACCAACGTTTCGGTTTTATTTAATACCTTTTTCATAGGCAGAAGTAAGAATTTTTTAACTAAGAAAATGAAATTTACATTATTTAAAGGAACAACAATGTTAACCGGACAAAACCTTCGACTAGACTGGACTAAACAAAACAGTCTAGTCGAAGGTTTTGTCCGGTTAACATTGTTGTTTCTTTAAATAATGTAAATTTCATTTTCTTAGTTAAAAAATTCTTATTTCTGCCTATGAAAAAGGTTTTAAATAAAACCGAAACGTTGGCAACGAGATTTTGATTTTTTATCCTGGAAAATTGACCGAACCCCGATTAGAGAACACACTTATTATATATATATACATAACCACAAGCTTTGATCATATTAATTGTTTACCTAATAAATATATGCTGTAAATATCAGTTATAAATCATGAATCCATTGAATAAATGTATCTTCATTTCAGTTATAGAAGTCCGGTTTCACAGTTTTTATTTTTTATCAAATTTCCACTGTTTTTTGAATTATTAATTCATAACCTTTGCTGTTTATATTTCATTTTCAATTCATTTATGCACAGTGGTTTGCATTGCTTTTTGACTCCAGAGGAGTTCATGTGATTCCCATCCCATTTTCATATGAACCAGGGATGTTGATTATTAAATTACTTCTATAACTAAATATGTTTATCTTTGATTGCTAAATTAACCACTTAATAAACTTCTATATCTATCAATGTTTATCTTTGATTGCTAAATTAAGCACTTAATAAACTTCTATATCTAAAAATGTTTATCTTTGATTGCTAAATTAAAAACTTATTTAATATCTCTTAATATGTTTATCTTTAATTGCTAAATTAAGAACTTGATAAACTTCCATATCTAAATATGTTTATCTTTGATTGCTAATTTAGATATTGTGTGGAAACTTTGTATTTTCCATACTATTTTTGAATTTTGTTTAGTAAACTCTCCTTTCACTATAATCGATTAATAGTCCAATTTGATTGAATTCACTCAATAGGGGTTGCATGTTTCCTTTTAAATTAATGACTTATAGTATTTAATATAATTAAAGTAATTAAAGAGCAATCCCAATACACGGTCATTGTTTTTCTTACTGCTTACCCTAGTATACATAGATTGTAAGAAGTTGTACAAATCCATGTTGAAACTGAAGATCCCTACAATGTTAACATAGGATAATCAATGATGTTTTGTTTTGTTTTTTGAGAAACAAGAATAGACTTCTCTATCTAAATATGTTTATCTTTAATTGCTAAAATAAGAACTTAATAAACTTCTATGTGTAAATATATTTTAATATGGAGTTTACGTGAAAGATTCAATACTGATACATATGTAATTTTTATCCTCAAAACTTTATTTAAAATGTTGACATTTTTCAAATTTTGATATTGCATTCAGGTTGGACAAACATATTGACGTGAAAGCGATATATATATATTGGGTAAATATCTTGACTCAATTTGCATGGTAAAATGCAAAGTTCTGAACTACTTTATCGAACTCCTCTGCTTTGATTTCTTATTGCCTGCATTCCCTACAGCAGCTGAAGTCATACGAGTATTATTTGAAATCTTATGCATGCATCAAAGAAATATGACAGATTTCTTTTGCGACCGTAATGCTAAGTTTATTCTAACTAAAAGTACTTTGGCCAACACTCAAGGATTATATCGTAAATTATATCTTGTGTGAAATTGCAAATTTTGCTACTTTTTTTTTCTTATTAGTTGTGCAATCTATAATTGTGTGGTATTTACTCAATCTGGGGTAAATAGATAATACAAAGTTTCCATACAAAAGAAGTTCTTCTATTCTCCTTATGGGTTTGAATTATATACTTTGTGTTCATTATCAGGTAAACTTCCAATGAAAAGATTGGAAGACAGACAGCTGTGAAACGTTGACTCTGCTTATATTAAATACGAGTATGTTAATAGTTTATGTTTTGTTCCACTATTGCCAGTTTTGTATATTTTCTTGTATATTTTTGTATCGGACTTTTGAACTTTAAATTGTCTGTTTGTTTGCTATGTTAGTTTTTAATCCACATGTATGTAAAGACCAAAGGAGTCATGTTAGCTAAGTGGTTGGCATACTCGCCTCTCTGGGCTGGTAGTCCGGTGTTCGATTCCCACATACTCTCGTTTATTCACACGGAAGATGAATAAATCGAGTACGTCGTCCCTGGGAGAGGACGTTAAGCCGTCGGTCCCGAGCCTGTATGATGTCAGTTACTCGTTAAAGATCCCTACTCGAAATGCCCTTGAGTTAGTCAAAATTTAGGACTCTCAATGTAGAATCTGTAGAATTACTGATGAAACAAAGAGCCGGTAAACGACTGGGGGTTATCTCCATTAGGGGATCGGTTTAAACAATAAAAGAAAATAATAATAAAAAAGACCCAACTGCAGGACATTTAATGAAGGAGTTGTTTTCTAGTTTAATAGTTCGATCGGTGTTTCTATCGATTTATACTAATGTATTTATATTGATAACAGAGTTTTTATTCTTTCTAGTATACACTTAATAAAAACTTACTCGTTAAACTGCTACTTCTAAAGTGATAATTATCCGCTCAGTTCTGCTATTTCAAACAACCAGTTTATGTTGGAACTGGAATGAATATTTATTCGTTTTTCGTAATAAAGTGGCTCTTTATAAAGTATTGATTTTAGTTGGAAAGATGCCGTATAATATTACAACGGGAAAGTTTTCTTTCAAGCTGTGACACAACAAGGGAGGAAGGGGGCACGACGCCTTAGAGATAAGGAGGTCTCTTTCATTTAAGTAATGAAGTTTACTTAAGACTTCATCAAGTATGCGAAGCGTAAATACATGTCCACAGTATATGACCTGTTGCATTAGTATAACGCAACCTCTGCTTCTTCCTACTGAACAAATACAATAATTATAATTCATTTTACTGTTGCGTTTCACCATTCCTGTATTGTAGACTTTTTGTGCTAAATTTCAAATTTATCAGATTTTATAAGAACTAAATAAAAATACACATAAAATTAAAAAAAATCATGAATCCTAACAATTGCTATTAAATCATTTTTAATTTCACTAAATAAATGAAATGTTATGACACATTGTAATATGAAACATCGTTATAATATACAGCACATACAGAATAATGTTAAAATTTAAACAAATGCTAAAGGCAAATTTTCTTTTCACACATTTCTTATAGAGTAAGACGAAAGGTGATGACAGATTTCGCTAAATGACTTGCTTATTTCCAATCATTTATGTTTCCTATTTTCATTCACTAATTTTCTTATAAGAGTCTTCCAATTCTTTGGTACCATACAAACCAATTCTTCAAATTGTTTATTTGTCATATTTAGAAAGGGATCCGACGTTTCGGTCTACAAAGACCATTATCATAGAAAACCATGAATAATAATACTAACATAATTCACAATAGTAATAATCATTATTAAAACAGTCTAAAATGTACATCAAAACCAAACATACTTTGTATCAACACGTTTATTTTCATCAGGTTTTCTTTAAACCACTTCTAATTAAACTACATAAAAGTTACACAACATTAATTACACTATCTAGTTTGTATGACCTTTTCACGTACGTAACTTTAATATATATATATATATATGTATATATAACAAGATTTCACATAAACACTTGAAATAACAATCAATGATCAAACCACAATAAGAAATGGGTTTTTGACTCTGACGAAGACCTCTTGAAAGATCTTAGTCTTTTTTCCCCATTTCATATTGTGCTTTGATCTTTTATATATATATCAATGATCAAACCACAATAAGAAAATGGGAAAACAAGACTAAGATCTTTCAACCGTAACAAGCGGTCTTCGTCAGAGTCAAAAACCCAACTTCTTAGTCTTGTTTTCCCATTTTCTGTTTGTGGTTTGATCATTGATAGTTATTTCACGTGTTTATGTGAAATCTTTATATATATTCGAATATTTAGGAAACAGTCCTTCGTTAATACATGTGAGATTAAATTTACGTCCTAGTGTTTTTTTTAATTAATTTCTTGGATAACCTTTCCAAAGCCCTTAAGAGTCTTTTAAATTCACGAGGAACTAGGTACATCAACTCACCATATGTTTTAATATCATTGATTATATTTCTTCCGACATTTCGGTCATCTTCGACCATCTTCAGGGTGTAAAACATATATACAATATCTTAAAAACTATTGAACATTGTTTAAAACACTTAAATATAACACTCAAAGTTCATAATGAACTACTAAATCGAATAGTACTTTCGTGATTAAAGAATGAATCCCACTGGTTGAACTTTTCACTTTATTTTTTTATAGTATATTATAGTAGTAGTAGTTCCGTCGGCCATTTTCTCTTGAGTCGCCTTGGGGGATTCTGGGAAGATGAGGAGGAAGCAAGGCTTCATATAAATGGATTTGGGTGAGAGGAAAGGTTGTTGTGAAATGACTTATAACGATCAGAGGCTATATTTTGAATGAATGGAATTTTTAGGTCTTTATGAAATCTTGAAGCTAAGTCAGTAAGAGTTTATATGCATGGAAATTGACAGGTTTTTGTGCTGACTAACAGATGACCTATGAGATTTGAACAAAATAAAGTTAAGAAACAAACACTTGAGAGATATACTGGTATAAGATGAAATTTTTTGTTTAAATGTTATCAACAGAAAGGAATGAGAGAAACCAAGTACTCCGTCTTCATTAACTTGTTTTTCCACTGTCGTATCAGTGTGTTTGGTCTATCTCCTTCTCCTGAGACTGAAAGCGTGTCTCTTTCAATTCTTTGTTTTTCAAGTTTATTTCTGAACTTCATTTAAACTTGTTTTATATTCATTGTTTGTTCATGTTATGTTTATTCATCAAATACAGTTGCTTGTATTACAGTAGCAAGATAAATAGTTCTAAAAAAAAAATCTATTAAGGAACTATAATTTTTGCATTCAAAGAAAGGAGATAGGCAAGAATTAATAAGAACTTTAGAAATAATGAGGCTGCTTATGAGTTTGAAAGGTAAAATACTCAGAATATGAGAACACAGAGAATAAGTGTTAGAAGACCTTGCGTCGGTTTATCTTCATTGTGCATATGATGAGGTGGCGTAGCATGGGGAGGGGGTTCGTCGCTCAGGGTGGAACATGCCAGGGGGGAGGGGCAGCTTTTCAGAGGGTTAAAATTGAAAATAGAATAAAATTAAAATAAAAAATAACAAAAAAAAACTAAAATTTTATGCCAAAATGAGTTTTTAAGGTTGTAATTATTTTTATGTTTTATTTATGTAATACTGTTTTGAAACGGAGTTTCAGCTGAAATATTTGTAAATCTATGTAAATAACTGTTTCCGTTGAAATGATTGTAAAGTCCCGTCAGAATCTACTTCGCAATGACGTTATTTAAGATTAATTTTAGAATTAGAAAAAACCGTCATACCTTGTAAGTTGATATCGGAGATGTTGGAGCGCTTTTGGATCTTGTCCATCTTCGTTCGCAACTAATCTATGGGGCTATTGTCGAGAGGTTTTATAGTCGTGTCCACTGCTGTTTGGATATTGTTATTTCAAATTATGGCGTTATTTTTGAATTTATTTAATTATTATCTAGTCTAATTTTTTTATAGTTCTTTTTATCGTCATATTGTCCGTCCAGTCTTAATAATTTGAAATAACAATATCTAGATAGCAGTGGACACGACTATAAAACCTCTCGACAATAGCCCCATAGATTAGTTGCGAACGAAGATGGACAAGATCCGAAAGCGCTCCAACATCTCCGATATCAACTTACGAGGTATGACGGTTTTTTCTAATTCTAATATTAATCTTACTAACCTCAGTGGTAATAACAATATGGAGTTATTTAAGTTGCAAGGGGAAACTTTATCTAACGCAGGAATTCAAGTGAGCGAACTCCAAGATTTTCTGACATAGTCAACTGTAGTTTACTTGCTCAAGAGTCAGAGGTTCCAACTCTTTGTTCTTCCATGAACCTGAAGGACAGACAGCTAATGTAGTGAATACAGAGGCATTTGCTTAACACTGTACTGATAATGGTATTTTATATTATTCTATAATTTCTAATGGCATTTTGGAATACCAAGTATAATATATTGATTCCGTCAAAGAAGGGCTCGTTTGCTAGTTAGAAATAAATGTCTAATGTAGTTTCAATCAGTTATTATGTGGTATTTACTCATTGTAGGGTAAAAACCTAATGAAATAGTCTCCACATATAAACATTAATGATATAAACAACGCGTTAATGCCTTAACGCATCCTTAGTTAATGCCTGAGGAAGAACACTACGTGTTCGAAACGCGTTGTTTATATCATTAAAAATTTTTATATGTGGAGACCATTTCATTAGATTTTTACCCTACAAAAATAAATGTATTTAAAATATTTCAAGACTATTTTTTTAAAGTGAAAGTTCATTATATTTGTTTGCGTAGCCGCTTAATTTAATTTAACCATTTTTTTGTCTGATTTGGTTTATACGTTTTTTTTTAAAAAAAAATCTTTGGTTTTGATGACGACTATATAAGCATAAGAGTACTGTCATAAGATGAAAGCCTGGGACTAATAACAGCAGTCTACAATTAAATCCTTTATTATAATTTCAAGAAAATAAATATTTTCAGGACGTTCTGAAGTTTTGATAGGCGCTGGGGGTGGGGTGGTAGTTGATCCTATTATATTCTTGATATTGTATAAAAGTATTGCCATTTGTCAGAAAAATATGATTGTGGCAATACCTTAATCGTTATCATAAAGTAAAGTTAAATCACCTCATATAGATATAGAACCTTGATATTTCTTTTTATAATTCAAATCCATATAAAATTAACAAAATATTTCGACTAATTCTTTTATATTGGTAAATTTAGCGGATGAAACAATAAAGTTAACATGAATGAGTTGAAGGAGGTGTTTTGGCTGAAGGTATATCAGAAGCCAGGCAGGCGGGTGGTCTGACCCCTTCGAATGCTGAGAGCCTACTGATCAAAGGAAGGCAAACCTGCAGCCATCGAGCGTTTAAAATTATAAAGACGCTTTATGACTTTTAATTGATGTTTTAAACCTCACATACTATATTAACCAATCTTCCCCCCTGAATACCAATTTTCATCGACCAAGAATATATAAATACCTCCAGTAGCATGTTTTTAAATTAAGTTCAACGATTCCAATTTTTCGTACTAGTTATTAAAGTAAGAAATATTTAATGAAAACTAATTACCTTTTATAAATGAACTCTATATTGAAAACTTTATTCGAAGATTTAAATATTTTCTTTTTGGTTAATTTTATTGTAATTAATAGAGCAATGCACATGGAAATTCAATTTTAATATAGTGACTCGAAAGTACATATATATATATATTTTTCTCTTTCGTATCTTTTGTTTATATTTATTTTGTCTTTTTTGCTTACTATTATTTAGTAAATAAGTAAATAAAAAATATTTTAACTTCTTCTATTTTACTAGATTCTTATGCTCAACCAACCGGTTTTCTATGTTTTCTTTTTATTCAGTCCCTTAACTTTTTTTTACTATTACAACTAAAAAAAATTTTATATTTTATTTATTTATTTTTCTTTTCTCTATCCTTATTTTTTATTAATTTAGTTTGTTTTTTATTGCTTATGTTTTTTTATCTAATTTATATATTTACCCAACTAGTACTGCTTCTCTGAATTTCTGTTTATTTCTTCTCTTAATTCTATATTTTAACACCGGATACGGGGAGCAGCACTGGCGGTTAACGTATTGGTTACTTTCCGTTGTGTCTACAACGTGCTTGGTCTCCCATTCTCTTTTCTCCAGAAGACGGATTACCCGAAAATTTGAGTATGTAAGTGTGTTTCTTTACTCTCTGTGTTACTCTTCTTGAACTCGTGTATATATATATAAACTATATTGACACAAAAAACACACAGTAATGAAACAGAGACTCACTGCTATATTTCGATGTCCTCGTCATCAGGAAGTTAGAAACGAGTCGATCTGCAGGCAGACAACGATTATATATATTGATAAAAGTATCGACCGTGGAATAGAAACAAAACTAAAGTTTATCGGGAGTCGGTCAGTTCTTCAAAACAAAAATAGTACTATTTTTCTTTGTAAAATAATTTGTAATGTAATGCTTAGTTTTTCTGTTTCAAAATGTGTCAGTTTCTCACTAACCAGTAGTCAAAATTTCCATTGTTATTTCTTAATTGCAACTAATTGCACTTTTATGTATGTTTGATTTTTGAATGATTGTATTATTTCTTATATTTCCTCAGTTTTTTAGGCCCATGAAAAAGGTTTTAAATAAAGACCGAAACGTTGGCAATGAGACTTTAATTCAATGAGTTTACATCGGCCAGTGGACGCATTTACGTCTCCGTTCCTTCATTCTTTCTCCTTTTATTTTATTTTCTTTCTTTCTACTCTCCTGAAGACGGCAAGACGCCGAAATAATCGAGATTCGTGAGTGTTCGTCCTTTTTCTTGTGTTCTCTAGCTGTAACTTTAATTATATATTATATATATATATATACATATATATACACTTTTTTGATGAAAATACGATCCGAAATGGACACATACAGTTCAATGTACATAAAAAAACGTAGAGGAATTAAAAACACACACTTACAGTCTCTAATTTTCGGTTGAAACGTCTTCAGAAGAGATAAGAAAGGGAAACCAAGCGCACTGGTACAGAGACGTTCGGGTCTCCAACCGAAAATTAGAGACTGTAAGTGTATGTTTTTAATTTCTTTACGTTTTTTTATGTACATTGAACTATATATATATATATATATATATATATATATATATTATATATATATATATATATCACGAGTTCGAAATTAACAAAGAGTAACACACAAAGTAGGGAAACACACTTACAGACTCAAATTTTCGGGTAATCCGTCTTCAGGAGAAAAGAGAATGGGAGGCGCAACGGCAAGTAACCCAATATATATATATAGATTCGAAAATGTCACAATAAATTAGATGTAATTAAGTTCGTGAAAATGATAGAAAAGGAAGAATTGAAACAAGTATGTGAGAGAAGTCACCTTTTATTTGTAAGCGGCTGTAAGGTCTTAAAGTATGGAAATTTCTTAAATTAAATCAATAAATACAAGTCGATCTTTTGAACAAAGAATTAGACATTTCTTTTGACCTGTAAAGCCTTTTGTCGGGTTAAAATTATCCTTTAATGGGAGTTACTATTTAGTGTTTGTTGGTGTTCCATGTTAACAAAGTATATTGCATGAACTAGACTGAATAAACGTGTATTGATTCACGTTTATTCAACGTGAATAAAAAAAAAATTCAATGAACAAAAGAGCCTATTCCAGTGGAAGTACGTGCTGAATTTCACATAATAAATCTGATACTAAAGAGACTCGCAATATGTTTTCAAAGCTCTTTTATTTGTTCAGTTGAGTTAAATGAAAGTACTGTAGTTATTTTATAATAATACTCCGATTCATGTTCATTTGACAGAAATAATCTAACAGAAACTTTTATTTTCCTGCGTTTTATCTTTACAAAAAAAAAAAAAATCATTTTCCCAATGGTTTTATCCATTTACATCACAGTTTGCAAATAAATATATTTTCAGTTCATTTAAAATACATTTTTCAGTTAATTAGCGAAACTTTTTTTTTTTTTGTTATAAAGGTTTATATTCTTTTTTTTTTTCAATGTTTACAAACATTTTAACTTTCATTTTCATGTTGATTTATTTAATAACTTTTTATTGATACCATTTACATTTGTATTTTATATTTTTAACAGAGGTATAGAATAAGACTTTAATTTGTATATGCTCTCATTGTTATTATTAGAATAGAAATAACCAACAAAAGTCTATTGGTACAGTTACAATCAATCGTCTCCCATCATCCTCTGTCTTGAACATGATGAGCCCCAAGTTCGAATATTTTTGTTATTTTAAAGTTTTAAATTTAAAAACTTTCAATTTATAATTGGAAAGTTTTTTTTTAAATGAATTTTTTGTTCTAGTTAAGTTCATTCTCAACTCGTTTCTAACGGACCATCACTTATTTATTGTTGCAAGAATAAATAATTCTGATAAATTTATTGAGGAACTATGATTCTTATAACGCAAAAAGAAAAACACACACACACACATATATATATATATATATATACCTCATTAAATATCTTGCCAATATTAAGTTTAGTATGTTTCCTACATACCTTTCAAGATTTCTAATGCTACTTTTCCATCTTTGTGGTATCATATAAATTAACTCTCCGATTTTTTTTATTTTTATATGTATTTTCCACATTATACAGGTCCGACGTTTCGGTCTACGTTGACCATTATCAAGGATTCTTTATACAAGGTTTTTTTACAATTCTAATAAATACTTATTTACAATAACAATTACATCACTTCTATCAAACATAACTAATAATAAATATACTTTTAAAATCACTACCTTAATAAACATTAGTAACAGGTTTGTTTCAAAATTCCCTACATGAAATGTAGGTTTGAAACTACATAAGTCAAAAATCCAACTGAGACGAGGACCGCTTGTTGCGGTTGAAAGATCTTAGTCTTGTTTTCCCATTTTCTTATTGTGGTTTGATCATATATATATATATGTATTATTAAAGTTGGCAGCAGCTTCTGCGTTGACCAATTTATGGCTGATTTTTTCTAGTTTCCTCACTAGTTTACGGTAACTCTCGGGTATTTTCCAGAGGAGTTCTGGTAACGACATGAAGGTAAACACTAAACACTTTCAAAACTTTATTCTAACACTATAATTTAGGACTATATATATATATATATATATATATATATATATATATATATATATATATATATATATATATATATATATAGTTAACACATTAAAGAGAAAAAACAAATAAAGATACACAGAAAAGACTCACAAAATAAATACAAAAATAAAGTTTATCGGGACTCGGTCAGTTCTTTAAATTAAGCTCTCATTGCCAACGTTTCGGTCTTTATTTAAAACCTTTTTCATAGGCAGAAGTATAAATTTTGAAACAGAAAAATTAAGTATTACATTACAAATTATTTTACAAAGAAAAGTAGTATGTGCATTTTAACAACAACTGTGGTCTGAATGAACACGTGACCCTGTGACAGTGTTATATGAATGACCCTGTTATATGAATGCAGTTTGATCATACTACGTTCAGGAGTATTATATTATTTTAATGCAGGTTGTACCCATCTTCTTTTTCTGAGTCATAAAGTCATAGAATGCAATGATAATAAAAGTTGGTTAATTTTGATGAAAATAAATGTAATTTTCAACTGACACAAGCTATTTGAATAGCAAAATATAACTGGACTAAATTTAAACAAAAATTTAAATCAGAGACAATTAAAGCAAGTGGATTGATGAAATGGCAAAAAGGATTATCTGGGTCGTTTAAGGCTCGAGTTAACGGTCTGAAACGGGCTGAAAAAACTGTAAAAAACTGGTGAGTAAAGGCAAGTGCGCTGTTTAGTCCTCCCCTCTGTTTTGCTAATTCGAATGCGTCAGTCAAATAGATCTTCCGCTAAAACACGCCCTTTAGAATTACCTTTTTTTCATTTCATTTATAAATTATTTTTAATTCTCAAATCGTTTATAACTCGTATATGTTGTTTCTGTTTTGCAGTTCATTCAAAATTGTATGCCTTCAAAAATTTACTTCTCTCCCATATCTTTCACAATACCAGGGATGTTCATTTCTAGTTATGGACCGTCTTAGTTATGGATTCGTCAGAAATAAAAACGGGTCATGCACGTCGCAATTGACCGTTCTAAACTAAAAACCTACTAGTGATGAATTATTGTACTACTACAAGTAGTAGGCAACACTGTAGATAACAGTGGCTGTCCCCTACAAGGGAACACACGTAAGCCAAACATTGGACCCTGTACCACACAAAGAATATTGATTATTCTACATTGTAAGTTCTAAATTTTGCCTAACTCAAGTATACATAGAGTAGGGATCTTTAACGAGTACCTGACATTGTACAGGCTCGGGACCGACGGCTTTTAACGTTCTCTCCGAGGGACGATGTGCTCAGATTTATTGACTTCCCAAGTGAATCAATTGAGAGCCAGAGTGGGTATCGAACCCCGGACCCACCAGTTCAGAGGCGAGTATGTAACCACTGAACTAGTTTGGTCCCTACTACAGTAGTACAGTAGTTTGCAGTCTTGTCAAATAGTAATCCAGACTGCTAAATACTCTCATCTAAAGATTTGCGACCGAAATAATAAAGATTTAGAAGAAAAAGTCTTATTTCAACAGTTGGTTCTTTAGGGTAGCCACGTTTGAACCTACCCAGTGTGATGACATACACAAGAGGTTTTATCAACTGTTATATGTTTATGGATAATTTTTAAAGTTTTTAACTTTGGGTATTTCATTGAAATAGAAAATTTTCATTTTCATTTCGTTTCATTTTGCTTGAAGTTTGAAAGGTTGTCAGAAAAGACTTCAATTTCAAAACCTGGTGACATCTAAAAAACAAAAGTTAAAAATTAATTCAATATTTTTACGAGTTTTCAGTTTCTACTCTTATCTTGATATGATTTGAGTTCTGTTCATACTAGTTTGGTGGCAACATTGTGTCTAGGTCAGCTTTACTTTTAATCTGAAATGGATTCAGTTAGGAAACTTGAAGTTAGACTTAAAGGAACTTGAATAATAAATAAGTTTTAATCATATATAATTGGGTTTTTTTATTTGCGTACATCTTACAAGTTAATAATTTATTTTAATCTAAGAATATAACTGAAACTGCAAGACGACTAGAAGGGTTAAAGGAAATTCGCCTTATAGCCAGGGCTCCTTGGTACGCCCGTAATGTTGATATTCACCATGACTTGAAAATGGAATCCATAGATAGTTACATCACTCGACTTACTACCAATGAAGACAACAAACTATCTACTCATCCAAACCTCCTGGTACAAACTCTAAATTCTGCCACCAACCTTCCTCAACCTTACTGAACAATTACTTCATCCACTGACTATCTGACTACTTTACCAACTGATGACTAAAAACCTTGAAAACCATGACCTCAACAAGACCACATGACCACGAATACGACATCTTTACTGCGCAGACGAACTTATATCTGACATGAATTACTGACATTACAAGTTATAGTGGCACAGTAATCCAGCAGTAGAAGGCCTCTGGTCTGGAACTGCTAGTTACGACGTGCACTGTAGTGCGCGGTTATATTCGTTGGTCGTTGGTTCGTTGGGTTAAAGGAAAAAAAACTGGGTTTCATTATTGTTCCATAATAACAAAACTTTCTCTATGTGATTAAATAAAGATTTCACTACGATTTTACTACAAATGGTAAACCACTGAAAACTGAATTCTTCAATGTTAAGAATCTAAGGCTGCCAATAAAACTGGAGAGGGACTGTTAGGAAATAAAGCCTTTGGTGGAATGTTGACTGAAGGCAACTTGATATTAACTCGTGCACTCCGCAGCAAACTATGTTACACGAAAGTTCTGACAAAATGCTCTAATCAATCTATAGTTTGCACAATTTACCACAATTTAATATCAGATTTGGATTGATTATTAAATTGTGGAAAATGAATATGGCATTATTGAATAAGTTCTACTGTTGTGGTATGGATGGGAGATGTGTGTTCTCAGAAGCGGAAAATTTGCTATCGGATAAACGATGCAAGATACTTGATTTTTATTGAAATAAGATACTTCATCTTATGAGTATAAAATCTAATGAAATAATGGCATTCATCAGTAAATAAATTACGTTTGGTTTCTCGTAGGTGGCTGTTATTGATTTTGAGTTAGGAACCTTAAATAAATTTTTGAAGTTTATTAAATTTAATCTTTAATATAATATCACATTAATATCGGTTTTCTTGTCTTCTTCAGGAAAGGAGAAGTAGAAAAGGAAGAAGAAACACAGCAGTGGAGACGTGAAAGCGTCTACCGACCGATCAAAGTTTTAGATCTATCGAGTATATTATGGAACTAATAATGTCTGAAAAATCTTCAAAACTTTTCAATACGCGGTAGATCGGGTTTGCTACAAAACGTAAAATTATTACTTATTATTGATTATAAAAAGTTTGTGGGTAAGGTACAGGTCACAATGGAATACGGATCGCATTCAAATTTTACCCATTAACAGAATATTTTGAAGAATATGTTTTATGAGTTTTATTCAAAGTTACATGGACCAAAATAGGTTTTATGGTATATTTTTTGATTTCAGATATTTTTGAATTACAAGTTTCTCAAAAACCACTGTTTTGTTTGCTACAGTTTTCATTTAAAATATACTTTGAAGCCTTCTATTATGAGTGCAAAAAACAAATTTAAATATTGTCAAAAGTTTTCACACAATTTACAAAAATAACAGCATAGGTCGAAAAAATTATACCCAACACTCAAATGTTAACTATTTCTTACAAGATTATATAAGAATAGACATGTTTTAGCCTTGATCTGTTATTTACAAATTGTCAGTAGTCATCTTGTTTTTAAGAAAAGTTGCGTGATCATTAATGCCTTTTATTCTGAAAATAGATGAACAAGAAGGTTTTTACGTATATATCTTGAAAAAAAAAATGAGAAAGCATGTAGTAAAAGGATTTATAAAGGATAGTCGAGAACCTGAAAGGTCTACTAGAAAAGTGGGAATTACAATTTCAGCAGTAGAAGAAGCCCAATTATATCAAGGAAAATATGTGCTGGAAAAGATTATCCTTTCGTACCAGAAATGACTGCTAAAAACTCAATAACATGTGCAAAGATTAATAAACGTGCAATGTTTTAACATCATTTCAAGGAATGAAAATAAATAATATATATGTAAATTTGAATCTACGCTCTTAGGTCTGGTTGGTTGGTTGACCTGTGATTGAACAGTCAGTTGACTTGTCTTCACTTGCCAATGTACAGTGAGTGTCTTTATTGGAAATGAGTGAAAGGACTATTAATCAATTTGTAATGTGAAAGTATTTGGAGAAAGGAGGACAAATAAACTATTGCAGTTTTTATTAAAACTAGAAAATTGATTAATAGATCCTTTCACTCATTTCCAATAATGACACTATTTAATAGTAAATGCTTGAAATAAAAATCCGTGTACACCGTTTAGATTAGGCTGGGTTATGTTGCGGCGGCTACCCTTCAAGAGAACTGCCAAAGGCAAAAAAATACACCTTTTTTAATGTAGTGCAATCAGTTATTATCTGGTATTTACTCATTGTAGGGTAAACAGCTAATGAAATGGTCTCCACATATAAAAATTTAATGGTATAAACAAAGCGTTTCGAACAAGTAGTGTTCTTCTTCAGGCATTAACTAAAAAATACAATGACACCAGAGAGTTATCTATAGTACAAAGTAAATATAGTACAAAATAAAATAAGGAAGAGAGTACGAACCTAAGGGTGAGTGTCTGTGGTACAACTGACTGGGAATAGGATGGACGTGGGTGAGGGTATGGGGTACATCTGTTTCATATTAGAAGGCAGGTACATTTCATTGTTATTTTTTTTTCCTAAGGGTGAGTGTCTGTGGTTACAACTGACTGGAATAGGATGGACGTGGGGAGGGTATGGGGTACATCTGTTTCATATTAGAAGGCAGGTACATTTCATTGTTATTTTTTTTCCCTAAAGGTTAGGCTGAGCCTTTACATTTGCTCTAAGACTAAGTGTAGGAAACTACCCCTTTTTTATACTACACAATAAACATTCTACATTGGAGTCCTAAATATTGCCTGCTGAAGTGTGTTTAGAGTTGGGATCTTTAACGAATACTTGACGTCCTTAAGCCTCAGGGACGAAAGGATCAGATTTTTTTTTCATCTCTCACGTAAATATATAGAACCCTTCCATACGTAAAGTATTTACCTTTTGAATTTAAGTACAGTATTTTTCCGAAAATAAGACACTATCTTACTTTATTGTTAGGTCAAAATCCGTGCTACGGTTTATTCTCGGGGAAGGGCTCGGGGACTTAAATATTTTTGTTCAATTTTTTTTTTATACAGAAATTTAAATTTATTCTATTACAGTCATGTCATCTTCTGGAACATCGTCATAAATTAACAAAATTTTGAATTCCTTTTTCTCCAAATCTGTTTCCTGTAGAATCATTGGTCTGAATCTCTCATATCTTGCAATATAGCTGTCTTTAAATAAATACTTCTTGTTTAAGTAGCCTCCTTGAAACGTTACTTAAGAGGTAAAGAAGGATTTTTTTGGAATATTTTTTTCCAAAGAATTCCCTGAAATATACAACAGCTGGAGATACCTACTACATTCAATAGCAATTTTTTAACGAATTTGTATTTTTTACATTATCTTAGCGAGCTCCTATTTTCAGGGGAGAGCTTATAGTCCAAAACGTCCCGAAAATCACGGTAGGACTTATTTTCCGTGGATGTTTTATTTTCGGGAAAAGACGGTAGTGCAAAATTTATGGCTCTCTCTGTAGGATGAGATTGTAGTTTGACTTAAAAATAGATGAAATGGACACCCAATTAGCCCTTTATGGCAATAATTACACTGGTGACTATCGAGTCTGTTTGTGATATTCTATCCTCTTGTGCAGTGATCTTATGTTCAATTAACCCTGTTTGCCTCTTCAAAGATTTCTAGTTATTAAATGACTTTTATTACTTGTTATAGTTATAGTGTTGTATTTACTCATTTGGAGGGGGAGTCAAGAATTACTCCTCCAGACAGAAAAAGTTTAATATAACAACTATCTTATGCGAGCTCCTATGTTTTCTTCAGGGTAGAGCATCTAAAATAGTCCATATTTGTCGAACTAATAACACGGTAGTGAACTTATTTCAATCTGAATAAAATACATGTATGTTGCAATTCAACTGTTATGGTTCTCTCTAAGTAGAGAATTATAGGTGTGCATCAGTTATTACATGGTAGTAAAATAGCTAATGAAATAGCACCACATATAGAAAAATCTTGTCCCTTTCCTTATTTCATATAATGTACAATTTACTGGTGTACTATCGAGTAACTGTTCTGATGACTATTTTTATCTTTTAGTTAGTGATCTTATGTTCAATTAACACTACGTTTGCCTCTTCGAAACGCGTTGTTAGTCTATTAAATTTCTTGTATGTGGAACTATGTTCAGTTATAGTGTTGTATTTACCCTACAAGATAATTGGAGGGGGACAAATGATAATTACTTCCTAACCTAATACATTATGATAATATACTGTTTATTATAACTGTAGTAAATAAGTTCTTAATGAAATGGCCTACACGTGTAAAAATTATAACATCGTATAAACAACGCGTCTGTCGAACACTTAGTGTTGTTCTTCAGGCATACATCTAAAAAATAATACATCATTCAGTGAGCTTATCCATAGTATCAGAGTGAAATATAGTACAAATAAAATTAAATAAAATACAATGAATGTAAGAGAGTACGAACTACGTGTTTTTTGAGTGTCTGTGTTTACAGACTGACTGAGGAATTAGATAAGTGGGTGATGCAATGGAGTGTATTGATGTCTGTTATCATACATTGTAGTTGGTACATATTCTAATGTAATTTTTTCCACTAATAGGTTAGACATAGGCCTTGTACATCTTCCTTATACTAAGTTTAGTAACACTTATTGAAAATATAACACCGAGAACTATAACGAAATACAGATAACACATATGGGAATAAAGAGAAAATAGAACTTTTTTTTATATAAATAAATTAAAAAAAGTGTTATTGTTTTATTAACAATAAAACATTGATCTCAACAGATCAATTCGAACATTCGATATTGTCATTCAATTTCAACTAATTCACTCTGATGTTCTTAAAGTTTACAAATATGTATGTTTTTGTTAGATGTTAACCTAAAGAAACGTGTTGTTTGTTTCATATTAAACGTTTTTTTTTTGTAGAGACGTAATTCTTCAATTTCCCCAAAATATATAATGTCTCATACAAAGCCTCGAGGCCTAATGCCAGTCTTGAGAGGTGCATATAAAAACATTAGAATACCTTGACCCCTGCTGTTTGTGGATTAATAATAATAATAATGAGGGTTCTAATATGCATTTCACATATTGTTATCTTTTACTTGAGGTTTGACCAAATCGATAAAGGTCAATATTATTGACCATCTGCATTATTAACTTGTCTAGGTCAGTCAGTAGACTTCATTAAAAATCATAACCTAATATTCATTGTTTCGTGCACTCAACTTTCAAGGTAACAGTATTCAATAATAAAATACGATAAATATATGATGAAAATAATTGAGGATGACAATTTGCTTAATAAACATTACCCTCTATCATTATCTACGCCTAAATGATGAAATTAATTTATAAATAGTACTTTGCAAAATTGAAAAGAACGTTTTTGTTGTGCCCTGTATTTGTTTAAAATGAATATAGCAGTTTTTTCTGAATTACAAGTTAAGTTGCATGTATTTACTATTTGTTAGAGTCAGATGATCAATGCAAAATTTAGCACTTGACTTGAATCCTTGATCACATGTGTAAAAGGAAGTTGAAATGATATTGTAAACATAACCTGTTAACTGATGCCAATCAAATAGTGAATAGCTAATCTATAAGGTTCATTTTTTTGTAAATCCGACTCTGATGAAGTCAGTGCTTCACCTGCCGCACGTCACAGATTGTATTTCCAAAGTTTTTTCAACGTACCTTGGAAGTATTTGACTGATGGAATTGAATAAAAAATGCACAATTCAATGTGTATTATATATATAAATATATAAAAAGATTTCACATAAACACGTCAATGATCAATGATCAAACCACAATATGAAATGGGAAAACAAGACTAAGATCTTTCAACCGTAACAAGCCGTCTTCGTCAGAATCAAAAACCCAACTGACGAAGACAGGTTGTTACGGTTGAAAAATTTTACTCTTTTTTCCCCATTTCATATTGTGGTTTGATCATTGATTGTTATTTCACGTGTGTATGTGAAATCTTGTATAGATATATATATGCATTTAAAAACTTAATGTCTGATTCCACTTGATTGAATTTCGTCGAATATTTTTCTAAATTTCGAAATCTTTTCTTCAATTCAGTGTTCAACTTTTACTAATATATATATATATATATTAGTATAAGTGGGCAGCAAATCTTCTTGAAGACAAATGGAATTAAAGTATGCAGCAGTTTCTGCATTGACGACCTTTTTGCTGATGGCCTCAATTTTTCTCACTATCATTCGGTGATGCTGAGGCAACTTCCATATATGCTGGGCCAGAGACATTGAGAAAACCAATATCAAACAACTTTAATGAAACACAAAAACACTGGGTGGAAACAAGCTTTCGACCACACATTGGTCATCTTCAGGTTACACTACTATTTAATTAATGAATGTTAATATAATTAACTGAAAAGTAATCTTTAAAATTAAACATAACAATTTTAACAGATATAAAACAAACGATACAGCGGGTGAGAGGAAAACAAAGAGCAGGTTCCAGCAGGGTTGCAACAACATACAGGTTTGCCCCTCAATTGCTGTCAACCCTACTGGGCTCTAATTCTCTAACAAATTTAAAGCTATTATCGAAAGTAGTGCTACTTGGGATCACATTGAGGTCATAATTTTGAATGTTGAGGTTGGGGTTGACATCTTTGATATAAAGGGCTTCCAGGATAGTTAATCTATCTTTGTCGTTATTATAATGAAGTACCGAAGTTCCATCCACTAACATACCCCTGGTGAGTTTAATCCCATGGGCATCCTCTGCATGTTTTTTGGGGGCTCCTGTTGAGAGATGCATGGTCAGACGCCTTGAGAGCTTCGTAGCCGTCATCCCAATATACCTCGAATTCAGGGTTGCACACTCCCCTGTTGAACAAGCGTACTGGTATACAAGGTGACTGCGTTGATGCTCCGGGGTGTCGACTTTCGGTTTATTTGAAAGCACAAGGTCACTGGTCTTCTTATTCTTATAATATATTCTTAACTGTAATCTATCTATTTCATTGGTTGGCTTTACGTTATCCTTTATTAACTTGTGGAGGGCTCTTTCATCTTGTTTGTATTCATTGTGCATATATGCACGGTAGTAGAGGGTAAATGACTCACCAGGGGCTGGAGGCTCTACATTACTGGTATACCATTTATCCAGGAACGACTTTATTGCCTTCATTACTTCAGCGTTGGAGTATCCATTGTTAATTAGTACCTGCGTTGAGTTTTCGATCTCTTGGTGTACTAGGGTCCAATCACTGCAGTGGGCGAATGCCCTTTTTATATAACCATTGATAGTAGACTTCCTATATTTTTCCGGGCATTCACTTCTTCCGTTCAGGCAAAGTCCAGGGTTCGACGGCTTTCTAAAGACTTTAGTGTTGAAATGCTGAGGGTTTTGTTGGATGAGGACATCTAAAAACGGCATCTGTCCTCCTACACTACTTTCCATTGTTAACTTGAGCCCTGAGACCTTTTCTATTTGAGAGTGTAGCTGTACAATCTCCTCGTCACTATTGGCCAAAATAAAGATGTTGTCGATATATCTCGCGTAGATGGTAGGCTTTTTTACCCTCATGAATACTTCTTTCTCTACACATCCCATGTAGAAGTTTTATTTTGTGACAATAAAAGACACATCTTTATTTTGGCATAATATATATATATATATATATATATATATATATATATATTAGTGTATTTGGGGAGCAGGCCTTCATCTATACAAGTTTTGTTAAAACCTATGCCTATTTCTAATTTCACTCTTTTTTGGGGGTTAATTTTTCCATTCTTCTGACCTCTGGCTTCCGAGAGTTCGGGACTAGATATATCAATTCTCCAAAATTTTTATATATATATATATGTAACAAAAGTATTTACTGACTTCGGTTTTAAGTAAAAGTAGTAATTAAATAAATAATAATTTGAAATAAGTAAAAGATTTAGTATTATGGTTAATATGTTGCTTAACTAATTGGTGATTAGGCTTTAGGTTGTTTGATGTTTTGAGAACATCATGGTTTATGCTGGGTAGATTATGCATGAATGATGAATACTTGCGGTCCTTTAATTGTAAAGATCGAAGGTGGGTTTGGAGCAAAGTCGGTTTGAGTATGATAATACAAGGGAATTGACTGCCAAGCACAATGGACTGATAGAGAGTGAGTGAGAGGGTGTATGGCTCTACTTGCAAATTACCCTGCTTTCGGTTTCATATCAGCGTAACATTGATTAGCGAATCCTTTACCTCTTGTTTTGCTTCTGTCGACTCCCTTAAGGAAACTCACCCTCACTAACTTTATCTCAAATACAAATGAAATCTCTCATCAATTAAGTCTTTCCACTAAAATCTTACCATCTATCGAGAATATTTTCGTTGATTGAAAAAAAAAACTTCTAAATTAGTCTTTAGAAATTTAAATTAATTATTTTATAAAATATATGTCTTTTTTTATCGAATTTAATAAAAATTTGTTTATTAGTTATTGAAATGTATTCTTATGTCAAATTTTTATATTATAACTTTTATTTTATATGACTTTAATTTAAATTTTTTATGTTACTCTATTACTTGTTTTGTATGTTTAAGAGTGTATCTCTTGTTTCTTTTCTTAATTCTCATGCACATCCTGAGTTTATCATTTCAGTAAATTCAGTTTAAGTAGAGTGGAGTTCTTTTAGAATGCCAGGTCATTTTCCATAAACAGCGAAGATTTTTCACTTGCCACATATAAATACTTCCCACCTGAACAATCTATGAACTTGGTATATCCGATATCATCTAGAGGCATACTTCTCACTAGACCATTCTGAACTCGTTCTTACTTTCAATTTTAGTTGTCTTGATTTTCTAAAGTCCTTATATTCAATTTCAGTTTCTTTTTTAATAAATCAATGATCTCATGGTGTCATGGATACATAGGGTTCATAAAAGGTACTTTGAGATAAATAAGTTCATGGCAGGATTTGTGGCGTTGGGTTGGAGTGCGTTTTCATTTCGTAGAGTTTTTGATATATATATATTATGTTAATAATTTAGATAGTTCTTATTTTTGTATTTGAGTTCTGTGATGATTTAGTTATTAGTCCCTGAAGATGGTCAGAGCTGACCGAAACGTCGTATATAATTTGCATGTATTGTTAATTTGTTTGTTATGGTTAAAACTTGTTTAGTGAAAAAAATGGAAGTCAAGAATATATATATCAGCTCAAAAACGAGAAAAGCAACACACAGAGAAAGAGACACACTTACAAACTCAAATTTTCGGATGATCTGCTTCAGGAGAAAATTTGAGTTTGTAAGTGTGTCTCTTTCTCTGTGTGTTGCTTTTCTTCGTTTTTCAGCTGATTTGAGTTCAGTTTGGGTCGTTTTTTTCGAATTTTGAGTGAAATATATATATGATCAAACCGCAATATGAAATGGAGAAAAAAGAATAAGATCTTTCAACCGTAACAAGTGGTCTTCGTCAGAGTCAAAAACCTAACAGTTGGGGTTGTTAGATCTTAGTATTTTTTCCCCATTTCATATTGTAGTTTCATCATTGATTGTTATTTCACGTGCTTATGTGAAATCTTGTTTTATATATATATATATATATATATATAAAGTAAAATGTAGATAAGAAACATAATAAATTAAAAATACACTCTTACAGTCTCTAATTTTCGGTTTGAACCGTCTTCAGGAGAGATAACAGTTTGAACAGTTCTTCAGGTTCAAACTAAATTCTCATTGTCAATGTTTCGGATTTTACTGGAAACCTTTTTGATAGGTAGAGTATAAAATTTTGAAATAAAAAAAGTAGAAGTACTATATTAGAGATTATTTTTACGAATCAACATTTTGTAATCTGAAATCCACGTGTTTATATATAATTCATTGAAGATATATAGAATGCCATAGAACAGTGTCTTATCATTATTAATTATTTTGTTTTGTATATAAGGTTGATAATTTTCTTTCTAAAGATGATTGTTTGTTCCAGCCAGATGGACTGCGTGTGGACGCAGATGGGTTGCCCCCGCCACGTTGTGGCTCCCATGGTGGAGGCCTCAGAACTGGCTTGGCGATTACTATCCAGACGCCATGGAGCTCAACTCTGCTACACGCCTATGCTTCATAGTAGACTCTTCCTCGAAGACCCCTCCTACCGAAAGGACAACTTCTCCACCTGCCCCGAAGACAGACCGCTTATTGTTCAGGTACCACCCTTAGGTACTTAGTAATAATTTCATTTTGATATTGATATAGCTTCTCGACCACTGAAGACCCCTCCTACCGAAAGGACAACTTCTCCACCTGCCCCGAAGACAGACCGCTTATTGTTCAGGTACCACCCTTAGGTACTTAGTAATAATTTCATTTTGATATTGATATAGCTTCTCGACCACTGAAGACCCCTCCTACCGAAAGGACAACTTCTCCACCTGCCCCGAAGACAGACCGCTTATTGTTCAGGTACCACCCTTAGGTACCTAGTAATAATTTCATTTTGATATTGATATAGCTTCTCGACCACTGAAGACCCCTCCTACCGAAAGGACAACTTCTCCACCTGCCCCGAAGACAGACCGCTTATTGTTCAGGTACCACCCTTAGGTACTTAGTAATAATTTCATTTTGATATTGATATAGCTTCTCGACTCCTGAAGACCCCTCCTACCGAAAGGACGGTAGCGTGTTCAATCCCCCACCTGGTTCTCGATTTATTCACGCAGGAAATGAATAAATCTGAGTATGTCGTCCCTTGGACAGGAAGTTAAGCCGTTGGTCCTGAGTCTGTACGATGTATGTATGTGTGTGTGTGTGTGTGTATGTGAGAATCAATCACACAATTTGTGTGAAAATCAAAAGTGTGAAAATCAATTTGCATAATTCTCCAAGATAGACTTATTATCTTGACAAGATAACTAAAAGACATTATTAATGTCTTTTAATAACGGAAATTGTGAGTTCAATATATGAAATAAATGTTTTACGTGCAGTGTGTTGTCTTCAATGAGATATTCTGTATCCAATATTAAAGTTGTTTGTTTATGTAGTCAACAGTGGATATTTAATTAGGTGGATTTACAAGAATAATGGAGGAGTCAGTGTGAATTAACGAGGTACCAAGGGTGCTAGGTGATTACTGGCTTCCTGTCTCCACCGCAAACTAGACCGGTGTGTGTGTGGCGTCCCCAACCATCAACAAACAAATACAATGAAATAATGACCTTTAATGCATTTTAACTTCTCAAAAGGCAGTTATTTTGAAATATAGCCACAATATTTCCTTCTCCTTTTCTTAACACATGCATCTAAATGAAACCCAAAAACAAACTAAAAATTATTATTCGTATTTTTTTTCATGTTATATTTGTTTTTGTTTTTTTTTTTTGTTAGTCTGCGAAAATTAAATAAAACCTTTTTTTTTTGGCCAGTTATCCCAGTGGTAACATGCTCGCCTCTGAACTAGTAGATCCGCCTTTGGCTGCCGATGTATTCACATGTGGGCGGGTGGGGGGGGGGGGAGATCATTTGAGCACGTCGTCCCTCGGAGAGGACTTTAAGCCTGTTTTGACCTCTGTGTACGACAGCCTTTCGGCCACATCACAAAATTAAATCAAAAATGCGTTTTACGTACTGCCCTTTTGCTACATCGAGCTCAAAAGTTTCATCTCAAGAGCTCGAAGTGCCTGAGGTGATCTCGCCCGAGCCTGTACAACGTCAGGTACTCGTTAAAGATACCTACTCTAAATACACTTGAGTTAGGCAAAATTTAGGACTCCCAATACAGGATCAGTCTTCTTTGTGCGATATTAAAAAGGACCTGCCATATGTTCGGCCTGTGTGTGTGTGTGTTTCCTTGTGCGGGACTGCCACTCTAACCACATGTTTTTTTTAATGGCTTTCAACTTAATGGTTTCGTATTAACTTAATTGTTCTGTCCATTTATTACACCTGCATAACCGATTTCTGAAAATGTGTTTTACTATTAACTGGTCAGTGGCACAAATAAAATTGGGGAATACTACGTAAGGCAACAGTCGGTCCTTATCAGTTATTGTGTGTTCAATTAACGACCTAGGATAGGCCATAGGCTTGCCTGCACGCCTCTCGACCAGTAGATCAGGTTTCGATTCCCAGTTTGAACCTCATTTTTTTTTATGCAAGAGTTGAAAAAACCTGAGCATATTGCTAAAGGACGTTAAACTGTGTGTCTCCAATGTTTTTAGTGAGTTTTAATGAATACTTATACATATCATGTACTCATTTAAAATCCGTAGTCATAATACACTTTAAGTTGGCAAAAAGTAGGAAACTCAATATACTGTCATTAGGGAGATGCAATATTCCCTTGGGAAATCAGTTTAAAGGGTGTAGATTTCCAGCAGAAGCTCATCCCACCAAAAATGAAAGTTCTTCGAAGCCAGAAATATCATTTCAATATACTTTCTTTTCATTTGGTGCTAGCTTACGTACTCGGCGTTTGACAGATAAATACGGGATTTTCATAATTGACATTAATAAATCAATCGTCCTTTTCATACTGAATATTTACATTGTGGGGTTTTAAAGTTAAATTTCTAGGTGATTGAGTTGTAGATCTGTAATCATAACCTACAAGTTGTTTTATAATTATTAACATTTAGTCTGAAAACCATAACTTGGAGAGGTTCTGAAGATCTTAATACCTGAAATGTCACCCTATTAATCATTAGTCTCATTTATCAGCACGCAAAGCTTTATTAGAAAGAGTTTTTTTTTTCTTAATAAATTTAGAGGGGAGTTACCAAATGAGCTTTCCTTCCTTGACAAGGGCAACTTGAGTTGAAACTTCGTATCATCGTATTTGAAGATACTGAAAAGAAATTAAGGTAGTTTAAAAATATGATTCAAGTGAATACTCTTGCATTGTGTTCCTCAAAATCTTATGAATTTTGTTTTAGTAAAATGCAAGAATCCTAGTAGTACCAAATGAAAAGAAGATATATTGAAATGATATTCCTACCTTACGTTTGAAGAACTTCAAACCCTTTTGTTTGATGGGATGAGCTTGTGCTAGAAATCTACACTCTTGAGGGTCTTACGAATCCAAAAATATGTATTAGATTGAATATTCTTGAACTTGATCTTATATTAACTGTCAGTTGAGTACTGAAATGTAAAAAAAAACTGTAGGTAAAGACTAATAAATGATCAAACCACAATAAGAAATGGGAAAAAAAAACTAAGATATTTCAACTTGTTTTGATCTTTGCGTTCCTTGGCATTGTTCACGGCGTTCCTCTTTGTTGACAAGTTGCCCTTTAGCCTGTTTTGATATTAAGATGTGTGCCCAGCTTTTCAGTCATATCACGGATTGTCCTTTAGCCACCTCCATAAGGCTATGGCCATGAAGGTGAAAGCATGGTGGTGTCCGAGGTGGACCAAAGCGAGGGCGGGCAACGCAATGCTAAGCAGGAATTCTGACAGTTACTGGCTGTTACGAGTTATACTAAGCCCCGAGTAATAGGACATTTTTAACCTTTAGTAGTATTAACCTCTCATAGACTTTGCCAAGACAGGGTCTTGAGTAAGAGGGTCAGGCTAGCTCAGTGGTTACGTGCTCGCCTCTGAACTGATGATAGGACCGGGGTTCGATCCCCATCTGGCCCTCGATTTATTCACGCCGGAGGTGAATAAATCTGAGCACGTCGTCCCTCGGAGAAGGACGTTAAACTGTCGGTCCCGAGCCTGTACGATGTCAGGTGCTCGTTAAAGATCCCTACTCTAAATACACTTCAGTTAGGCAAAATTTAGTACTACCACTGTAGAATCAATCTTCACTGTGTGGTATCACAAAGGGCCAATGCTTGGCCTACGTGTGTTCCCTTGTGGGACTGCCACTGCAACCTAACCTAAGCCACGAGTAACAGACAAGCTAAAGCCCAGGTAACGTGCGGTGATGTAAGATATTTCAACCATAACAAGCGGTCATCGTCAGAGTCAAAAACCCAACTGAGACTAAATAAAATAAAATAATGTAAAGACTAATAGATATTTAATTTCCATTATGATAACTTTTTGACTTATCTAACACCCCTTCCAGGGTTAATCAGAATTAACATTTAAACTTTTAACGAGATTAATTAACTTTTACTTTTGGTATTACATAGTGAGCATATCTTATATAAAGAATAGCGAAATGTTTTGGCTGAAAGAGTGAAATAGGAAGGCGATTGAAGCCTAAAACTCTATAGAATACAGGTAGTTTGAACTCAATCAGTCGTAATAAAAATAACCTACCTTGGGTGAGTGAGCTTAAAGCCGCTACTTCGTCTCATGCCTCCCTTCAGCCCTAGAAGGGCTATTTTAGGAGGCCGAGCATCTTTCTCAACTTCCTTCTGTCTTCTCTTTATAAACCCCCCTTTTCATAATTTAGACCACCATTTTCAACTCTGCCCATAATTTTCTTTTATCCTTTTTCTCTAAAAAAAAAAAAAAAACTTCAAGTTACAAAAAAAAACATAATGCATTGATATATCCTGAACAAAAACATAGCTTTCTAACAAAAAAAATATTGTTACTTCATTGTTTCAAACAAATCTCATTTTTAATGAAATAATATAAATGTAATCTGTTTTTCCATTTTGTTTTTTTTTTTATTCTTTTCTTAGTACTTTTATATCAACTTAATCGCAAAAACTTTAGTATCAAGAAATTTTTTTTGCAATATGTTTAATTACGAGTTTTGTATCTAACCACTAAGATCACTTCTATTTACGAGAAATTTAAAATTACTAAATCAGTACATAGCATCTTTATTACATTCTTGTAAATGTAATTCGTCTAAAATAACAAAAAGAAACGAAGGATATTGTGTGGCTATTAAAACATTCATCGTGAAGTCATACTTTTTGCCACAATCCGCTATTCTGCTATAAAGAAAACAGCTGATCTACCCGGCGTTACCCGGGAAACAATTTAATACCAAGTCTAATAATAAATTACTTGGTATTAAATCATTAGTAATACCAATGATTTACTAATTGGTATTACTAATATCAATTATAAAAATTGATATTATTTTTATAATTGATTATAAAAATTTTCGTCATATACGAGTATAACGAAAACAATTTAAATTTTCTATAGTTCTGACACACTTAAGTTTTTTACAGAATTTAAATTATAGATTACGCAAAAAAAAATTATATCATATAAAACTTGTACAGTTTTATTTCAAAATTTCTATTGGGGACGGACAAACAAACTTTTTATTTTATATATATATATATATATATATATATATATATACAGATTTCTTGAAATAATACAGAAACGTGATATACTAAGGCGTTATCTGTTTATTGAAACAATACTTATTAGCAATAAATATGGTAATAGATTATAATGTAGTATGGATGTAATATAGATACTATATTAATACTAACTTTAAAAAAGATGGTAATAGCATTTACATCTGTCGTTATTATTATTATTGTGTTATTACTCCTTGAGACTGCTCTGATTACGTTACTTGTTAACGATGTTTATTATCTTTGGTCAATGGCTAGGTGTAGTCTTGTGGTAGCGCGCTTGCCTTTTGTGCCCATGATTTTTCAAGATCTAATTTGGAGTTCTTTCATATAAGGGAAGACAGTAAAGCAGTCGGTCCCGAGCCTGTATGATATCAGGCTAAAGATCTCTACTCTAATAACCTCGAGTTTAGGCAAAATTTAATACATGTGATGAAGTATTTACTTAATAGTGTGTTTAGTCCTTTAAAAAAGAAGGTGTCTTTTTGAATTTTGCGCGCTCTATACACTCTAATTTCAATTTTTTTTTTTATAATGTTGGTACACTGGTTACGATCATATCTTCATAGTGTTTACTATGTAGCACGTGTTGTTTTTATATGAGAGACTTAGGCAAAGTTAACGAGGTTAGATGCAAGTTTGCGTGCGTGCTCACCGACTTTTTACTGTTGAAAATAATGGAGCAGAGAATGTATTAATTTTTATGTGAAAAATGATATTAAGTGCTGAAAAACTCTTGAAATGTTAACATTGGGTATGGTGAATCAACTTGAGCAAAAAAATGTTTATAACTGGTATAGATTATTCTATAGGTGATTATTCTTTCAACAGCCAAAAATTCGCCGAGCACGCAAACACAAGTCTAACCTTTATGCTTCTCACATAAAAACAACACATGCTATTTAGTCAAAAATTTCAACATAAGATCGTGACGAGTATACCAACAATACATATAAATATAAAGACAGCACATGCTACATAGTCATAACTGTGACCATAAGATCGTGACGAGTATACCAACAACACATATAAATATAAAAACAACACAAGCTACATAGTCATAACTGTGAACATAAGATCGTGACGAGTATACCCACAATACATATAAATATAAAGACAGCACATGCTACATAGTCAAAACTGTGAACATAAGATCGTGACGAGTATACCCACAATACATATAAATATAAAAACAACATATGCTACATAGTCAAAACTGTGAACATAAGATCGTGACGAGCATACCAACAACACATATAAATATAAAAACAACATATGCTACATAGTCATAACTGTGAACATAACATCGTGACGAGTATACCCACAATACATATAAATATAAAAACAACACAAGCTACATAGTCATAACTGTGAACATAAGATCGTGACGAGCATACCAACAACACATATAAATATAAAAACAACATATGCTACATAGTCAAAACTGTGAACATAAGATCGTGACGAGTATACCCACAATACTATAGATTAGTATTGTGGGTATATTGATACCCACAATACACAATACAATAGATTAGCGTATAAAGGGCGCGGAATTCAAAAAGTGTTCTTACTCTTTTGTATAACCTTGTATGTTTAATTTCTATGAATAGAAACATTGAAAAAAAAAAGACGATATCTTTTCTTTTATCTTTAATTAATCGATAAACTATCCTGGGTGACTAAGACAATCTATATTTCTTATTGTTGCGATATCTTTAAGTAAATGTTCAAAACAAGCTGTTAATGTGTTTTTACTACTGCGAACTGTGCAAATGGTATTGCATTGACACAAGTGATGCCAGCTGCAATAAATCTAGTAGATCTAGTGTAATAGCAGAAGGTAACGATGCCTTTAAGAATTTATTTTGCTTTCCAAACATTATACATGTTTAGCGCACTTTATTCAAATAAAATCACCCTTTGATAAATCTTAATGAAATCTACACATACATAGCTCCTATGGAAAAGAACCCTATAAATAATATTAACCACGAGCATACCAACAACACATATAAATATAAAAACAACATATGCTACATAGTCAAAACTGTGACCATAAGATCGTGACGAGCATACCAACAACACATATAAATATAAAAACAACATATGCTACATAGTCAAAACTGTGAACATAAGATCGTGACGAGTATACCCACAATACATATAAATATAAAAACAACATATGCTACATAGTCAAAACTGTGAACATAAGATCGTGACGAGTATACCCACAATACATATAAATATAAAAACAACATATGCTACATAGTCAAAACTGTGAACATAAGATCGTGACGAGCATACCAACAACACATATAAATATAAAAACAACATATGCTACATAGTCAAAACTGTGAACATAAGATCGTGACGAGCATACCAACAACACATATAAATATAAAAACAACATATGCTACATAGTCAAAACTGTGAACATAAGATCGTGACGAGCATACCAACAACACATATAAATATAAAAACAACATATGCTACATAGTCAAAACTGTGAACATAAGATCGTGACGAGCATACCAACAACACATATAAATATAAAAACAACATATGCTACATAGTCAAAACTGTGAACATAAGATCGTGACGAGCATACCAACAACACATATAAATATAAAAACAACATATGCTACATAGTCAAAACTGTGAACATAAGATCGTGACGAGCATACCAACAACACATATAAATATAAAAACAACATATGCTACATAGTCAAAACTGTGAACATAAGATCGTGACGAGCATACCAACAACACATATAAATATAAAAACAACATATGCTACATAGTCAAAACTGTGAACATAAGATCGTGACTAGCATACCAACAACACATATAAATATAAAAACAACATATGCTACATAGTCAAAACTGTGAACATAAGATCGTGACGAGCATACCAACAACACATATAAATATAAAAACAACATATGCTACATAGTCAAAACTGTGAACATAAGATCGTGACGAGTATACCAACAACACATATAAATATAACAACAACATATGCTACATAGTCAAAACTGTGAACATAAGATCGTGACGAGTATACCAACAACACATATAAATATAAAAACAACATATGCTACATAGTCAAAACTGTGAACATTAGATCGTGACGAGTATACCAACAACACATATAAATATAAAAACAACACAAGCTACATAGTCATAACTGTGAACATAAGATCGTGACGAGTATACCAACAACACATATAAATATAAAAACAACACATGCTACATAGTCAAAACTGTGAACATAAGATCGTGACGAGTATACCAACAACACATATAAATATAAAAACAACACATGCTACATAGTCAAAACTGTGAACATAAGATCGTGACGAGTATACCAACAACACATATAAATATAAAAACAACATATGCTACATAGTCAAAACTGTGAACATAAGATCGTGACGAGTATACCAACAACACATATAAATATAAAAACAACATATGCTACATAGTCAAAACTGTGAACATAAGATCGTGACGAGTATACCAACAACACATATAAATATAAAAACAACATATGATACATAGTCAAAACTGTGAACATAAGATCGTGACGAGCATACCAACAACACATATAAATATAAAAACAACATATGCTACATAGTCAAAACTGTGAACATAAGATCGTGACGAGCATACCAACAACACATATAAATATAAAAACAACATATGCTACATAGTCAAAACTGTGAACATAAGATCGTGACGAGCATACCAACAACACATATAAATATAAAAACAACATATGCTACATAGTCAAAACTGTGAACATAAGATCGTGACGAGCATACCAACAACACATATAAATATAAAAACAACATATGCTACATAGTCAAAACTGTGAACATAAGATCGTGACGAGCATACCAACAACACATATAAATATAAAAACAACATATGCTACATAGTCAAAACTGTGAACATAAGATCGTGACGAGTATACCAACAACACATATAAATATAAAAACAACATATGCTACATAGTCAAAACTGTGAACATGAGATCGTGACGAGTATACCAACAACACATATAAATATAAAAACAACATATGCTACATAGTCAAAACTGTGAACATAAGATCGTGACGAGTATACCAACAACACATATAAATATAAAAACAACACATGCTACATAGTCAAAACTGTGAACATAAGATCGTGACGAGCATACCAACAACACATATAAATATAAAAACAACATATGCTACATAGTCAAAACTGTGAACATAAGATCGTGACGAGTATACCAACACAAACATTTTTTTTTTAATTATAGTGTACAGAAAATTCAGAAGGTGTGCTAACTTTTTTATCGCATCTCGTATTGGTTCTGACGCTTACAGATCATATGTATGTATATATGTATGTATATGTATATATGTATGTATGTATGTATGATCATATGTATTCTATGATTATAGAATACATATCATACCATAATTATGAATGACTTGTGTTCTCGCTTATATAGTAGCTACACATATCTATATGTTTTGATGGTTTACCAATTACTAAATTGTTTGCATTTGGAATTGAACAATATAATGTCTCTATTCAAGTAGTTCATATTCTATAAAGGACACGAATATTTGATCGTGACGAGTTTGACTAATACATCAACAAATAATTTGGAGATTAGCGTATAAAGGGCGCGGAATTCAAAAAGTGTTCTTACTCTTTTGTATAACCTTGTATGTTTAATTTCTATGAATAGAAACATTGAAAAAAAAAAGACGATATCTTTTCTTTTATCTTTAATTAATCGATAAACTATCCTGGGTGACTAAGACAATCTATATTTCTTATTGTTGCGATATCTTTAAGTAAATGTTCAAAACAAGCTGTTAATGTGTTTTTACTACTGCGAACTGTGCAAATGGTATTGCATTGACACAAGTGATGCCAGCTGCAATAAATCTAGTAGATCTAGTGTAATAGCAGAAGGTAACGATGCCTTTAAGAATTTATTTTGCTCTCCAAACATTATACATGTTTAGCGCACTTTATTCAAATAAAATCACCCTTTGATAAATCTTAATGAAATCTACACATACATAGCTCCTATGGAAAAGAACCCTATAAATAATATTAACTTAACTTTATAATAAGTGCTACAATAAATTATAATAATTTGTTACTGCTACAAAATTGCAGCATGATTGGTGCTCCTACTTTAAGTTTTTACTCATGAGCAGGCAGTCCAGGAAAAATAAATTCAGAGTCAAGAAATTCAGTTAGATAATGAACTGCTTCCTCATCATTAATCACTCTACTGACTTGTAAGTTTATTGTGTTATTACTCCTTATAATTTTTTAGTTCTTATATGAAAGAACTCCAAATTAGATCTTGAAAAATCATGGGCACAAAAAGCAAGCGCGCTACCACAAGACAACACCTAGCCATTGACCAAAGATACTAAACATAGTTAACAAGTAACGTAATCAGAGCAGTCTCAAGGAGTAATAACACAATAATAATAATAAACTTTATCATTCCTCGGTAAGAACTTGTTTGTTGATTTTTCCTCCCTGTTCATATTAAGGGTTGAGAATTGCTCGTTTACAAAACTATTTATTCTTAGTAGATAGTACATCTTGAACTCTGGGAAACACCTTTTCAATAATGTCAATATATTCATATGTTCCAATGAAATTAAAATCAATTAACACACCTACTTGCCACACCTGTGTATTTTCAAAACAAACTTGTCTTTGAAGTTAGCAAAATACAGCTTATAGCCCCATAACTTCGCTTCCGTGCTGAATTATCAATCTATTTAAAGCCCATATTTTAAGTTAGACATACACAAATCTAGTGTCAAAGTTTCAGCTCGCTATATCATCTCATGGTGGCTGAGTTTACTTGTGACAAACGTTTTTGCTTTAAACGTCCATAACTTCACTTCTACGTTTAATTTCCAATCAATTTAGTGTCTATATTTTAAGTTAGACATACACAAACCTACTGTAAAAGTTCCAGCTTGATATGTCTTACGGTGGCTGAGTTTACTTGTGACAAAATTTTGCGGACAAACCAACAAACTGACAGAAATTTTTCTAAGGGTGGATTCGGTTTCTCCAATGTATGAAACGTAAAGAAAAGTTGAAATGAGTCAGTTCTGAGCAATGTACAGACAAAATCATTATTTTATTTATGATTCGTTGCAATGTTGACCAATGGAAGTGGAGTTTACAGGTCCATGCACAAGGTCCCAGTTGCCCGCTGCTCAGCAAAAAGTCTCAGTCGTTCTGCCAATAGGTATAGAGGTTGCACAGTCCCTCTGTGTTATATGATGTTTGGCAGATAACATTAGTCTCACTTTACAGTGAATTTTATTTATATAGATTTGTGCAGACTTATTTGAATTATATATCTGAATCATATTTAGAAATTTGTGTTTTTAATTTTTTTTTCTAAAGTTCTCTATTTTTTAAACAATATGAATATCATTATGATTAGAATAAGAGAAAGATAAAGTATGAATCAAATCAACACAGTGTTGAAGCGTTGTTTAATATTCATTTAAATAGAAAAACGCAGTATTTCCTTGAAGTATCATTGTCAAATGTGTACCTTTGCAACAGACCCTCAACGTAAACAAAAAAATAAAGTATTAGTGTATTCAAGATTTCATATAATGTATATGACAAATTTAGGTTCATGATCCAAATTAGATCTTGCAATATTCAGTATTATCAATCGTGCTAGGTGTTATCTAACATCTGACGTCACATACACAAGGAATAAGACAAGTAATACATTTACATAAACTGA
This sequence comes from Hermatobates lingyangjiaoensis, assembly GCA_026182355.1. Taxonomy (NCBI): domain Eukaryota; kingdom Metazoa; phylum Arthropoda; class Insecta; order Hemiptera; family Hermatobatidae; genus Hermatobates; species Hermatobates lingyangjiaoensis. The sequence goes on from JAPFBL010000622.1 coordinate 129,243, forward strand.
TAATTTATGAGTTCATAAAAAAAAAAAGAAATCATATTATTGATTAGTAAATTTTTTTTTAAAGAAAAAACTAATAAAACTGTGTTAAAGACTAATTCATTCTCGTGCTAGCTGTTATCTAACACCTGACGTCACATACACAAGGTATAAGACGAGTAATACATTTACATAAACTGATAATTTATGAGTTCATAAAAAAAAAAAGAAATCATATTACTGGTTGGTAAATTTTTTTTAAAGAAAAAACTAATAAAACTGTGTTAAAGACTAATTCATTCTCGTGCTAGCTGTTATCTAACACCTGACGTCACATACACAAGGTATAAGACGAGTAATACATTTACATAAACTGATAATTTATGAGTTCATAAAAAAAAAAGAAATCATATTACTGGTTGGTAAATTTTTTTTAAAGAAAAAACTAATAAAACTGTGTTAAAGACTAATTCATTCTCGTGCTAGCTGTTATCTAACATCTGACGTCACATACACAAGGTATCAGACGAGTAATACATTTACATAAACTGATAATTTATGAGTTCATAAAAAAAAAAGAAATCATATTATTGATTAGTAAATTTTTTTTTAAAGAAAAAACTAATAAAACTGTGTTAAAGACTAATTCATTCTCGTGCTAGCTGTTATCTAACACCTGACGTCACATACACAAGGTATCAGACGAGTAATACATTTACATAAACTGATAATTTATGAGTTTATAAAAAAAAAAGGAATCATATTACTGATTAGTAAATTTTTTTTTTAAAGAAAAAGCTAATAAAACTGTGTTAAATACTAAATCATTCACTAATTAAACAAAAGAAAAGAATCTTATCAATAAAATAATTGAGAAGGCATTGGATTGGAACAGAACAACCGAATCATGCTGAATAGACGCCATTTTGCCTAATTAAATTAAGTTCTACGCGTCATTTAGTGCTTTCAGATCAGTTTTATTAATTCATTGTTTTGTTGTGTGAAATACCTACTTTATTTAAAAAAAAAAGGGACATCAATTGGTAAGTAAGAGTTTTTTAACATAATTTAGAATAATAGTAATTAAAAACATTAGGGAATGAATTAATGAATGCTTGTAATGATTGTTCTGAATTCAAGTTTAGATTTCCTTCATTTATGGCAACACATTTTTATTCTGTTAGTATTATCAAATACTTTTATATTACATTATTAGATTGTATTAAATATTTAACTACTTGCATTAAATATTAGATGAGAATAAGATTTTAACCTAAACATCTATTTAGAGAAATGCTATGAAGAATAATCACACAATGTTTTGAATAAGAATTGAAACAATTATAATTACTCGATAGGCTAGTTTAATTTATCAGTATGCAGTGAGGTTGTTTTCTTTATTCTGCATATCTTACAACAGTACATACATTTCCATTACATTGATTATATAACAAATATAATAAAACTTGGCAGAAAAGAATACAACAAACGAATCTAATATAAAAAGGCAAAACCTCTGTTTGTTTCTTTATTAAATTCTTCTCACGAATGAGATGTATAACCTCATAACTAAAGATAGCCTAAACTACATGAGCCAGGTTATTTATAAATACATGTTTATTTATGTATAATATGCGTGTAGTACATAATGATACCACTAAGATTCGATAGCATGTAATATTATATATGGAGCATGGAAAATAAATGGACTAAAAAAACCATAATGATGGCATACTACAAAATAAATGACATTTTTTTCATTTTTACATTTTACCTTTTTTTTAAAAAATGAAACGTTTCATCAGTAATCTGATTTTTTTTGATGAACTCATCAATTTTGGATCATTTTTAAAAAGATGTAGTATTAGTATGGAAACTTATTAATGAACTAAATTGGTATTATTAATTAAATTTAAAAACCTCTATATAAATAACTTTTTTAGATTGTGTCTACAACATACTGTATCTCTAACGATTATGAGTGGTAAAATTTATAAAAAAACAAATGGATTAATATAATTATATTCTCATGAACTATGTAATCATTTAGTGTGGTATTTATTTACTCTCGATTAGAATAAGGTAAAGAATAGCTTTCCACAAAAAAGATTTTAACTAATGGTGATGCGTTTTGAACACTTAGTGTTCATGCTTAGATTTATAAATAACCTAATCTAATGTAAAAGGAGTATTAGTTATATAACAAATATATATATATATATATATATATATATATATGATAACACACATTTTTATTCTGTTAGTATAATCAAATACTTTTATATTAGATTTTTATGTAATATGTAATTAAGAATTAATCACACAATGTTTTGAATAAGAATTAAAACAATTAAATTCAAATAATTTAATTTATAGGCTAGTTAAATTTATCAATACGCAAAGTGGTTGTTTTTTTTATACAGTTTCTTTATTCTCTATATCTTTCAACAGTACATAACTTTTCATTTTCATTAATTATTATAACAAATATAATAAAACTTGGTAGAAAGAAATACAATAAATAAACGAATCTTAATATAAAAAAGGAAAACCTCTGTTTGTTTCTTTATTAAATTCTTCTCATGAAAGGTGTCACAAAAAATGCAACACTTTTGTGACGTGGTGTTGAGTGTTTAGGGAGTCATATAACACTCCTATAAGTTGTGTGTTTAAGGATGACTCTTAAGTATTCAAAACATGCCATATTTGATAAAATCTTAAGTGTTTCTTTCTCTTATTCTAATCATTATTATATTCATATTTATTTAAAAATTAACAGCTTTAAAAAAACAAAAAAATTAAAGACACAATAGTGTATTAAAAATTCTTTTCCTCTACATGTTTTTATCGAAAGGTTTTTTCGTAACGTCATGTAAGCCCTTTAAAATCATAGAAAACTATAAAATCGTGGAAATAGTGTTTGATATTTCTTTATATTATGACATTAACTTGTCTGTGCTGCAGGTATTTTTATCTAGAACTTCTATACGGATTTCTATTCACTTTATATTCTGATATTGATTCATATAATCTATAGTTCTCTTCATTGTACCATTGTGATTTATAAGTTAATTAATTCTAATTATGAACATGCATAATTGTAATTATTAACTAAATTCATGCATATACTCGCCCTTCTTTCTATTTTTTTGCTCTACTTTATTAGATAATCATGGACCAAAATGTTGTGGCTGGTATCACAACTGGGGTTGCTTACTGCTTGGTTGGAGAGTTGCCTGTGATGACAGGGATGCTTGAATGATGGTGGAGAGAGTGGGCGCTTGGAGGTTGGGAAGTCAATGCTTGATGTCTTGCTTGCTTGGGGGTAGAGAATAGAATGCTTGATGTCTTGCTTGCTTGCTGGTTGGAAAGGGAATGGATAGGCGAAGGGTCCGAGACTAGTCAGGTAACATTGGGCAAAGTTAGGAGGGCAGGTACTGCTAAGCCGCCCTAAGCCGGTAAGTATCGCTAGGCAGCACTAAGAGAGCAGGTATACTAAGTTAAAATCTGAACAATCATCTTAGCTATTTATTTTGATTAATTTTATTCATTTTTTATTAAAATTTAGTGCACATGTATTTTAATACAGAAATAATAAAAAAGGTACCAGTATTGTTTTTTTTTTGTTTATAAGTACATCACATTGGAGGCATTATACACTGTTAATAGGATACCAGTATTCTAAAGAAAATAAAAAAAAAACAGTTTAATTAAATATTATTTTTGTCGTCACGTTAGCTCACTGGTTAATGTACCCACCTCTGGGCTGGTAGTCCGGGGTTCGATACACATCTGGCCTCGATTCACGGGAGGTGAATAAATCTTAGTACGTCGGTCCCGAACCTGTACTATGTCAGGTACTCGTTAAAGATCCCTACTCGAAATGCACTTGAGTTAGGCAAAATTTAGGACTCCCAATGTAGAATCTGTAGAATCACCGATCAAACAAAAAACTGGTAAACGACTGACGTTGTAACCCGCTAGGGGATCGGTTTAAACAATAAAAAACAAATTATTGTTGTTATCGCAAATGTTATTACAAATCTACTGTAAAAGTTTCAGCTTGATATGTCTTATGGTGGCTGAGTTTACTTGTGACAAAATTTTGCGGACAAACCGACAGAAATTTTTCTAAGGGTGGATTCGGTTTCTCCAATGTATGAAACGTAAAGAAAACTTGAAATGAGTCAGTTCTATGCAATGTACAAACAAAATCATTATTTTATTTATATAGATTTCATATTGAGAATATAAAAAAAAATTGAATATTCTATGAAATTAATTTTTTTTTTTTCATAAATGCATATGAAGAAGGCCGCTTATTTAGACCCCAATATGAGACTCACAATGTGTTTTAAATAAACTCTACCTTGGTATGTAATTTTAAAAGCAGCTGTTTTTATATTAAAAATACTAAACATTCTTCTTTTACTGATTTTTCATTCTGTGGAAGCTTCTTTAATTTTTTTTTTCCTATTATGGAGTGTTTTCTTTACTCTGTCGTCAGGGTATTGAAAAAAAAAAAAGAAAACCAAAGAGGAGGGTGGTTTTCTAAATAAGATTTAAATTAGCCCTCTAATCAATAAGCACCCTTGAGGTCTTTTTCTTTTTTCTGACTAAGACCATGATTGTGGTATACAATTTTTTTTTCTTTTTTTCTGAAAGAACTACTCCTCAATCTTACTGTTTCAATAAAAACCATACAATTTCTTTTCTTTTTTTTTCATTTTTTCTTTAAAATAAAAAAGAAGTTACTTTTATTCGATATAATAACCTTCTGTACAATTAATTATGCGCTTATACAGAATTGAGATAAATCACGCTAAGTAAAGTTTTGATTCTTCTTTCAGCTTTTAATAAAAACTTATTTGATCTGTAAAAGTCAGAACTTTTTTTTGTTTAGCTCCTTCTTTAGTTATTAGCCAAAAAAAACCGCCGCAAATCAAGTTGGTCTCAAATGAATACATTTAATAAACTCCTACTCTAAATAAACTTGAGTTAGGCATAATTTAGGACTCCCAATGTAGAATCTATAGAATGACCGAGCAAACAAAAAGCCGGTAAACGGCTGATGTTATCACCCCTTAGGAGATCGGTTAAACAATAGTAACAATAATAATAATAAATTTTGAAATATATACTTATTTTAGGATTCATTTAATGTTAATGTAAATATATATGCAATAATATTAAATATATAAAATAAATGTGTTCAATAAAAACCGTTGTTTCAACGAATATATAACGAATATATAACATCGCGAATTAGTAAATACGCTCTCACTAAAACGTTTCATCTGTAAATTATCGAAAGAATCCGAGAATTATGGGGAGTACGGTGAAATGTGCGCGAAACAGTGTTATCTGAATCGATGTAGGTTAGGTCAGGTTGCAGTGGCAGTCCCACAAGAGAACACACAAAGGCCAAACATTAGCCTCTTGTGATATAACACAATGATCATTCTACACACTGGGAGCCCTAAATTTTGCCTAACTGAACTGTATTTAGAATAGGGATCTTTCAAGAGTACCTGACATCGTATGTTAAGGAAGAGACAGCTTAACGTTTATTTCATTTTATTTAGTTTGGTTTTATTCGAATTCGTTTAGTTTGGTTTTTTTCGAATTCGTTTAGTTTGGTTTTATTTGATTTTATTTAGTTTGGTTTTATTTGATTTTATTTAGTTTGGTTTTATTTGATTTTATTTAGTTTGATTTTACTCATTGTCTGAGTTTTAAGACTTTATGTTTAACCACAACATTATTAGTAGTTCTTCAGGTTTACATCTGCACTGCTGATGATATTATGGTAACAATAACCTAAGTTAACTCCTTCCCTCACAGTGTTGATTGAAACCTGAAGAAAAGCATTAAGTGTTTGAAATGCTTTCAAAACTAACAACGCGTTTCAACCAATTAGTGTTCTTCTTCAGGTTTACAGCTTCACTGTTGAGGGTGTTATGGTAACGAGGAGCTAGGTGGAATCCTTCCCTGACAGTGCTGATTCAAACCTGTAGAAGAGTACTAAGTGTTTCAAACGCTTTGTTTGTTTTGACATAAAGCCCTTTGGTGTAGAAACGTAATTTTTGAAATTCCCCTTTATAAATTTGTACTGTCAACTGCATCATTATGAACTGTGTCATGACTCAACAGGTAAAGATAAGAGACTGTTATCACTTTTATAAAAACACTGTAGTTGATTGGTTAGAACTGTTGGCGTTAGTAACTAACTGGAATTATTGTTTGTTGCAGTTTTGTGGAAACAATGCATCAATAATGGTGGAGGCTGCTAAAATGGTAGCAGGATTGTGCGACGCTGTTGACATCAACTTGGGCTGCCCTCAAGCCATCGCCAGGCGAGGCCACTACGGTGCTTTTCTCCAAGACGAGTGGGACCTCATCTCTGAAATGGGTTAGTCTTAATAAACACGGCCAAAGCCGTAAAAATCATACCCGCTATAACCTATGATGTCTCACGCAACTATTAATGCAAATTTTCTTTTTTACCATTTATTTCACAAAACTAATTAAGAACGAAAGAAAACAAAAGCAATCAAAATTTTAGCCCTATAGTAAGTTTAAATACTTTTTTTATAATTTTATTTCTGATTGATCCACCTTTGGGGCTCTCCTGTTGTATTCCAGCTCAATTCTTCTTGAGCAGATCTATGTCAAACTGTTTCATAGAATTTGTATAGTTCATCTTTCAATCTTTCTAGAGAGTCACCTGTTCTTCTAATGCTGTTCGGCAGCATCCTTGTATCCTATATATCCTTGATATATCTTATATATATATATATATATAACATATATATATGTTATATATATATATATATATTGTATCCTTGATATATCCTATATCAAACTGTTCCATCGAATTTGCCCAGTTTGTCTTTCAATCTTTCTAGTCACCTGTAGTTCTAATGCTGTTCGGCAGTATCCTTGTAGTAGTTTTAGTCTGTTTGGTATTCAACCTGACAAAATAGCAAGACTATTCGACTTCTGTTGCCTTCCCTATATAAACTTGTTTATTTTCCACACTTATTAGGCTTTCACCTTTTAGTGCTGTTCTAGGGGTGGAAATTGTGGCTCATTTATTATTTGGCCCCCCTTTTTAGTAATAGGCGAGCAATATTACCTGTTGGTTCTACAGTGGGAGTCCTAAATTTTGTTTAATTCAGGTGTATTTAGAATAGGGTTCTTTAACAAGAACCTGACATCGTACAGGCTCGGGACCGACGGTTTAACGTCCTCTTGTACCTTTTATTGAGCTACGGTACCTTGTCGGACATTATATTATATTAGTTTTTAGTCTTTTAGTATTGAGTGTTTCTTAGTTATAAGTTAGTTTAGTTTCCACCTCGAGGGAATATTTTAGTACCTTGAGGCGTAGTGATAAGTTGAGTTAGTCTTGATTGTGTATTTATATGTCTTCGTTATATGTGTTCTCTAGTTAAAGTTCAACTGGTAAGGGAATTTTGAGTACCTTATCAGTAATTATCTCCGCATGTTACCTGGGCATTAGTTTGTCTATTACTCTTGGCCTAGGTACCGTTTTGCGGAGTAACAGTCAGAATTCGTGCTTAGCATTGCGTTGCTTGAGGTGCCCTCGGGCACTTCCATGTTCAATGGAGGTAGCTAAAGGGTAACTTGTCAACAAGTCGGCCTGGCTTGACTAAGCGGTTATGGCACAAAATGCCGAGGAATGCGAAGATCAAAACGAGTTTAACGTCCTCTCCGAAAGACAACGTGCTCAGATTTATTCACCTCCCACATGAATAAATTAAGGGACAGGAGCTACCAGTTCAGAGGAGATTATGTTAACCACTGAGCTGACGTCGCCCTACTATGTAAACTAACAGCATTTAACGATTTTATAGCTATTTATATTACTTTTTTTATTTCTGTATTTTGTCCCCTCATACGTGTAGTTAGTTGATTGATGTTACATTTAATATTTCTGTATAAACTACATCTCGTGTTCTTAGAATGAAAGTATTTAAAATACTTAAGAATAAAGCACAAAGGAATGAAATTTTATCAGAACTCGTGAATGTAATGCGAACATCAATTAATATTAAACCTCTTGGTGATGATACCTACAATTCACCGATGTGATCGTAAATGTCAAAATAAAAACAAATAGCGACTTTTGACTTTTGATTAATATTTGATTATTGTTGAATATTAATCGTTATTAAAGTTTGTCTCAAAATATTTTCAAAAATTTGATTACTTCTTCTGGCACAATTTACAACGAGGAGAGAACTTGAATTTAACACAATTAGTCACTAATTGGAATGGGTGCCAAATAACAAATGAGACAAACTTTTCACCCCTAGAAGAGCACAAAAGGTTACAGCTTTAGCCCTTGAAAGCAATTATGAGTTTAAATTAAGAAAGTAATTGAATTACTGCTGTTGATTTTATCAATGGAATACAGGGCAAACATAATTAGATTTTAAACTGAAGACAAAATTAATATAAAACTTCCTGCGTCACTGGAGGTCACCGTCAAAATACAGACAACACTGAGAGTAAATGTTTACTGATTTTTTTTTCAGTTTTTTCTTTAGAGGATGCCAGAGAGAAGAAAAATGTTTCGAATAAAAGTAACGGGGAAACAAACTTGCAATGGATTAGGCATTTGTTACCATATCATCTCAAGCCATTTGTTTTTAAAATATGTTAATCTAAATACTTTGCTATCAATACTTTTATGTATTTTAGAGCTCAATACATTTATAGATATAGAAGCAGACACGAGCTAAAAGTTTCACGTGTTTATTCTGAAATATTGTTTTAAAAACCCAACTGGAAAAACCCAGTTGGGTTTTTGACTCTGACGAAGACCGCTTGTTACGGTTGAAAGATCTTAGTCTTGTTTTTCCATTTCTTATTGTTGTTATATATATATATACACAATATTTCACATAAACACGTGAAATATCAATCATTTATCAAACCGCAATATGAAATGGGAAAAGAAGACTAAGACCTTTCAACCATAACAAGCGGTTTTAGTCAGGTCAAAAACCCAACTGAGTTATTACGGTTAGTTAGTTACGGTTGAAAGATCTTTTTTTCCCATTTCATACTGTGGTTTGATCATTGATATATATATATTAAAACTAAAGTTTATCGTGACTAGGTCAGTTCTTCAGGTTCAAATTAAACTCTCATTGCTAACGTTTTGGTTTTTATTTAAAATCTTTTTCATAGGCAGAAGTGTAAATTTTGAAACAGAAAAACTAAGTTTAAAGTTTTAAGTTTTTCAGGCTGAACTGACCGAATCCCTATAAACTTTAGTTTTGTTTCTATTCCATGGTCGATATTTTTATCAATATAATATATATATATATATATATATCATTTGTAGTAGTGAACTAATTACTAATTCCCACATTTCCTACAACTATTTTCACTATACTTTTAATTTATTCTTTCTTCCTTTTGGTAGTTGATGTTTTGGAAATGTCTCTTTCTTCCTTGTAAGTTTTAATACTTTATTATGTTCGACTTAGTAGACAAGTTCAAAGGGACTGAATCTGCATTGTTAATACTACATGCTCTCCCTTATTCATTTGATATGTTCTCTAACTCTTTCCTCCTTCCTCGCATTAATAATATCCCTTTCTCTGTCTAGTCCTTTTCATCTTTATCAATATTTGGTATATAATTATATATTTAACTCCCTATGTTGCTTTTATATATTTTTAGGTTATATACTAGAACTACTTGTTCTAAACACGTTGTTATTATGTGTAGATGCTGGTTGTTATTATTATCTTCACAAAACATATAAAATTATATCAAAATTCACAATATGCTATAAACACAGAATAAAGATACAAACACACTTACTGTCTCTAATTTTCGGTTGAACCGTCATCAGCTGAGTTGGGATAGGAACACCAAGCATACTTGCAAGGCGATGGTTAGAGACCAACAGTGTTGTCACATGCGTGTTTCGTTCAAGTTAAGTATGAAAAATAAACTAAGAATAAGCGAGGATCTGAGAAATAGTAAGTGAAACTGAAGAAAATGAGGAAATATAAAAAATTATAATAGTGAAGAATAATAAGAGGAAAATAACTCAAACTAAAGAACATCAGGGAATATAAATATTAAATACTTAAATATTTGGTTGTTTTCTGATTTGCTTACGTCAGTAATGCAAATTAATTTTACGTCAGTAATGCAAATTTGATTACATCCGTCCGTCTTTTGGATGTAGACTTTTCTATATATAGAAGATACATAATATATCATTTGTACTAATAATATAAGTATTATGGTGAGCTCAGTCCGGTATCGACCAACGACCAACGAGATTTTCCGCGCATTGATGCACGTTGGGGTCAGGCAGTTCCAAGCCAGAGGCTTTCACCTGCTTGTCTGTTTCTTCTACTTTAATTGTTTAAGTCTGTCGGGTAGGTCGGTATGTTAGTTTCTGTCCTGTCTATGGTGAGTATATTTCGTGGTCGTATAGTCTTTGAGTCTAAAGTCGATCAGTTATCGTTAATTTGGTGATCTGATTAGTCGAAGGGGGATTGGTTTCAGGGAATTTGAGCTAAAAGTGTTCTTGTTAGCAGGTTAGGGTGTAAGGGAAGTTTTCTGTCTTCATTGATAGTCAGACGCCTAATGTAAGTTTCTATTGATCAGTCCGGTATCTTCTAATACTTATCTTTATTCACATCTTGAGCTTCACGTCTGATTTCCTAATATTATTTCTTATGTTTATATTGTCCCTTATGTTCTGTTATTACAAAGTTATACTACTATCTGCTAAACACGGTGGCTACAACTTATTAAGCATCTAGTGAGGACAAGAAGTGTTTGCATAGTATTTCAGTGTTTAGATAGTTGTAGACTGAACGCGGCTATATCACCGTAATGTAGTTTTAATAGCTACACCCAACTTAGTTTTATCTCAGGGATTATAATCTCAACATTAGTTCAACATTAGCTGAGACAATGTTTAAAACAATTGTACTTGATTAAGCAAATGATAAAAACATTTCAATGCTAATACTTCTTGCAATCTATTTACTTTTTTCTCTTTTTTTTTTAAGTAATTTATTTTTATTATTGATTCTGATTTTTTTTTTCACGAAACTCTCGAACTTCATTTTGTTTATTTGTTCCCATTTTTAAATATTTGAATTTTAATGTCATATGTTATGAATTATTTAACTTAAATAGTGCTAATTATTGTATTATTGGGTGGGGAGAAGCAGTATTATTCAATGGTGTAGTAACTACTTTTCCCACTTGGGGTGGTCGTAGCAATTTTTTTCAATTTTTACACCCTCAAAATGCTGCCCGTTGTTACGTGCTGCCCGGGGCACGGCACGGGGACCCCCCCCCCCCCCCCTCTTGATAATCCGTTCTTCCAGAAAGTCCTCAAAATATTATTTTTTATAGAATTTCTATGAAAGGATGTAATTTTAGACTGCTGTTATTACTTCCAAACTTACATCTTATTACAGTACTCGTATACATAATACAGTCGATATCAATGAAAACCAAAGACTTTTTTCAAAACATAAAAACGTTTGACTCAAATCTTGAAAAAAAAAATGTTAAATTAAATTAAATGACTATGCAAACAAATATAATAAACTTTCAACCACCTTAAAAAAAAAGTTTTGAAAAATTTAAAATAATTTTTTTTTTTTAATTTGCAAATATTACAATAGAAAAATTCGAATAAGAACAATATTTCATACATAAAATATAAAAGATAATTATGACGTTAAAAATGCATTTTGGTGTAAAATTTAAGATTTTTTTTTAGCTTTTTATGACTTTAATTTATTTCAATTTTACACCCCTCAAAATGACCCTCCCCCCCCGGTCACGTGCCGCACCCCTCCCCCCCCCTCCTTTCTATACCAGTGGTATTAATATAAATTACTTTTATAATTGTGTGTATTCCTTTATATAAAAAGATTTCACATAAACAAGTGAAATAGCAATCAATCGATCAAACCGCAATATGAAATGGGAAAACAATACTAAAATATTAGAATTAGTAATAATACAATTCGTCATACCTCGTAAAGTCTCAGAAAAGCTCGACCGGTTTCGGGTCCGTCTGGATCCCACCTAACTGACTGTGAATGTTATTTTCCTATAGCCTACCTATAAATTTAACTACACAGACAACACTGATTCCGCAATGTAGATGACATATATAGGTAGCATATAGGAAAATAACATTCACAGTCAGTTAGGTGCTCTTGAAGATGGGATCCAGACGGACCCAAAACCGGTCGAGCTTTTCAGAGACTTTACGAGGTATGGCGGATTGTATTATTACTAATTTTAATATTACTAACCTCAGTGGAACTATCCCATTAACTATATTCAATACTAATATAGTTGGGTTTTTAACTCTGATGAAGACCGGTTGTTATGGTTGAAAGTTCTTGTTCTTGTTTTCTCATTTCATATTGTAGTTTGATCATTCCTTTATATATAACTGTATGATTGTTGATACTATCTCTTGTGATTACGGTAGTAAGTAATATTTCTAAAGGAAATGCCAGTAAATAATGATCAATGGCGGGTCAGTCATGTTTGGTGGTTTTCACGCTTGTCGCTGTAATGGACGTCCTGGGTTCCTATCTCTACCATCAACATGTTCATGTCGCACAGACCTGACCTGACAATCAAACTATAACATAATATTATTAACTCGTTAGCTTTAAACATTGGGTAGCTATAATAAAACCAATTGTTTAAACTTATTTACTTGACAAAATTTATAGTAACCATTTTATTAAAACAAAGTTCTTTTAAAAGCTTATTATAATGTTATTATAGTTAATAAAAAAAATCTGGAGTGGCCTACACTCAATATTACTATATTGAGTCTCTATATAGTATATTACTATACTAGTACTGGACTTGACAGAAGTTGATAAACTCTTTTTATTTCTTTATGGATTCAAACATTCAGATGCCTGCTCTCTGTATAACCCTACAGCAAACCATTAAAACAAACTTACTCTAATTCTTTTTACAAAGTTTAAAATCATTATATTAACATAGTTTGTCATTCATTAGATTTTAGAAAAGGGAATTCCATTTAATTTCAGGATCCCAAAGTTATTATCTTTGGAGTTTATAAATTAGTGGGTCGACAGGACTGAAGCAGGTAATTTGAAGGTTTATTAGACTTGGGTGTTGCATATTAAACCAATATCAAATGAAATTAAATTGATCTTTCATTTAAATTTAAACAGGTTTTAGTTAGTGTAAACATTTGGTCACTACCGGGGATAATTAAATTCCTTCTTTACCGGCTAAAGTTTACGCTGTGCTGATGAAATAGAGGCTGTTTGTCTGACTCGAAATAGCGACATGATAGAATTGTGGGAATACAGTTTAATAGTTTAGTGTTACCTAAGGTCTTTATAGTTTATGGTTAGATAAAGATAAGTGGTCAATCAGAATGATTTTCTTGTAAGATTCTAGAACATGTGCTTATATATATATTATTATTTGGGTTACTTGCCGTTGCGTCTACAACAGGCATGGGCAACTGTTTGTCACCTGCGGGCCGCACTTTACTATTTTCGAGTGGGCGAGGGTCGCATGATGATACACATATGCAAGAAATATTACTTTTCCATACATACTTTTTTTCACTTTGTTTTTATTTGTTTTACTGTCGCAGGCCTGATTTTCTTTTTCTTTCCATTATTTTACTTTCTTTATTTCTTTATAAATGTTCAAATGACATAAATTCTCTCATCATTCTTTTATAAATTCTCCATCACTGTAGGTTTTCGAATACTTAGCAATTTTTTCTGCAACAATGTAACTGGCTTGCACAATATCATTATTCTTATTCTGTTTCTTAACAAAAAACGTTTTCTGTCCTATCAAGGCTTTTCTCAGTTTTTCAACTTTTTCTTCTCTTGGTCGACCAGTAAGATTGTGATATGAAGGATGTTTTGTCAAGTAGTCTTTTCAAATTATACTCCTTCAATACACTAATTACATCTGAACAAACGAGGCACACTGGTTTCTCTTTCCATATCACAAAAAAATAGTCTATCGTCCACTTATCTTGAAACACACGACCTTCATCAATTACCTTTCTTTTCTTCGACATACTTGGGGTTCAAATATTTCAAAAAATGTATTCTTGGCTGTGTGGATACAAGGAGAACTATGCTCTTCATGGGTTGATAGAAATGGAATGAATGACAATAATGATTTGCTCCCTTTTATATGGAAACACAAGACAAAAAGTGAAAGCATACGGACTAATCCCCAGTAAATCTCCAAATTGACCGACAGACTATCAACTAGGATTAAGATTCTGGTTAAAAGGGGGGTAAGATAAATATATTTTCCCAGTGGGATTTCCGCGGTTAAATTGATTTTCCAGGCCCGATAATCCCCCTTGGGATAACCTTCGACTGAGAAAGGAATTTTGAAGACGAAGGCTGGGCATTTACTAATTTGAGTTTTTTTTTTTGTTTTTTAAGAAACCTAAAAGGCTCCGCGGGCCGCAGGTTGCCCATGCCTGGTCTACAACGTGCTTCGTCTCCCTTTCTCTTTTCTCCTGAAGACGGATTACCCGAAAATTTGAGTCTGTAAATGTGTTTCCTTATTCTGTGTGTTACTCTTCTTGAATTTTGAACTCGTATATATATTATTATTTATACCTAAAATATAAGAGGTCAATTAGAATGATTTTCTAATAAGATCCTAGAACATTTGCTATGTATATTATTAACATAGTTTATAGCTAGATAAAGTTGAGTGGTCAATCAGAATGGTTTTCTACTAAGATTCTAGAACTTTCTACTAAGATTCTATAACATAATAATGTTATTAGGTGGAGTATGTTCTTAATAAGGCATTGTCTATAGTCTGTACCAGTGGTACTCAACCACTGCGTTGCGTCATTCTAGAAGTGTCCCACAAAATTTTACGCATCCAACCAGTTAAGGAAACTTCTAAAGAATGCATTCTCCTGCCTCACTATGCATTGAGAAGAAATATAGAAAGCAGAACGAAATATAGATCAAGATTCTAGATCGTGAAATAAGAATAGTATTATCGTTTTTACGCCCAAATAAAAATGAAGTCAAAAAACACCAACCTAAAATTTCTATTTACTTTGAAATGCTATTGTACTTTATGGTCCATTGAAAATTATTATCGTCTACTATTTTTACAAAATATATCGTATTATAGGTATAACAGTTAATTAACTACGTTTTTTTTTTATTTTATCTAACTGTTCGTATGCCGCCAAGTTTTTAAATTATTAAAAGTCTATAATCTGTTTATTACCTGTTTAAATCAGTGGTCTATACTAATGCGTAAACTATACTTTTATCCATATAAGGTCATTTTCAAATACAATTTGTCGATGTTTAGTTTTATTATTTTTAGGAATAGTTGTTTGAAGTTTCACTATTTTTCTCAGATCCTCTAGTAAAGAATGAATTAGTTCAACAAACATTATAAGTCGTAAATGATTTAATATTATTTTCATATTACCTCGTGAATCTGTGTTACAGCCGCACAACCGTTATAGTTTTTCACATTGTGTAACTTCCTTTTATAATAATGTAATGTTTGTTAATCTCTGTGAGAAGGTACCAGGTTAGCTCAGTGGTTAACGTACTCGCCTCTGGGCTGGTAGTCCAGGATTCGATCCCCCATCTGGCCCTCGATTTATTCACGCAGGAGGTGAATATATCTGAGTATTTCGTCCATCGGAGAGGAAGTTAAGCCGTCGGTCCCGAGCCTGTATGATGTTAGGTACTCGCTAAAGATCCCTACTCGAAATGCACTTGAGTTAGGCAAAATTTAGGATTCCCAATGTAGAATCACTGATGAAATAAAAAGCCGGTAAACGGCTGACTTTATCACCAACAAAAAAAACCCTCTGTGATGCTAAGAATGTGCATGTTTTTAATATTCATGCTGACAAAGACGTTTTTAATATTGAGGTATACGAAATTATTATTCAAAGCTAGTATCAGAGTTCATTTATCATCTTCAGTCTGCATAAGACTGCTGTCCTTCAATATTAATCATTACAAGGGGTGTTCTTTTTCCAGCTAATTTATATTTGAGTTAACACTGCTACTTCAGTTGAATGTTTAGTTGATACTTTATTCACAAAAACCAAAATCCTCTGGTTCTAATACCAATGATTGATATTTTATAACAATCAATGATCAAACCACAATAAGAAATAGGAAAACAAGACCAAGATCTTTCAACCGTAACAAGCGGTCTTCGTCAGAGTCAAAAACCCAACTGAGTTGAAAGATCTTAGTCTTGTTTTCCCATTTCTTATTGTGGTTTGATCATTGATTGTTATTTCACGTGTTTATGTGAAATCGTTTTATTTATAACCATATAATGGTGTATGTCAAAGAATTTACATTTCAATCATTAATATTTGTTTTTAATTAACACTATTTATATTTAATTATAGAATAACATACCCATTGATGTTCCACATGTTTTGAGCTTGTTTTCAGTTCTTGTTTTGTTCAATTGAATTATCTTTCACCTCATTGATGTTTTCATTTCGCCCCCACTAAAGTGCAAATTGTGAGGCATATCTAAGGAGATATTTGTTAAAAGGGTTCTTTCCATTTCTCATTACAATAGGCAGAGCATCTCTTTCTCCGGATTTGTTCTTTTCTTCTTTGTTGAATTACTTCCTGTAATCAGTCGGCTCCACCTGTTGATTTTCTTTTATTCAGTTTTCTTTTTTGTAAACTTCATGATGAAGTGGTTGTTGTTAACTCTCATTTACCAGATATGGTCCGGTGGTTATCTTTCCTACCTTATGTAATTCCTTTAAAATATTACTCATTTTTGCCATTATTATATCATGTATAAAATATTAACTGTCAACTGTAAACTTTTTCTTTTAGTGTCGTGTTATCTGTCTTGTGTCTCTCATTCCTATGATGAAGAGCTTCGGTCCCAAAGTTTATCTAACAATTTCATGTGATTTGTATGAGTTATTATTGTCTTAAACTTTGTTTCGTAACATGTTTTATATATATATATATATATATACACTTTTTTTCGTTGGAAATACGATCCAAAACGGACAAATATAGTTCAATATAAACAAAGAAACATAGAGAAATCAGAAGAACACACTTACAGTCTCTAATTTTCGGTTTGAACCGTCTTCAGGAGAGATAAGAGAGGGAAACCAAGCGCACTGGATCAGAGACGGTTGGAGACCCGTTGGAGACGGGTCTCCAACCGTCTCTGATCCAGTGCGCTTGTTTCCCTCTCTTATCTCTCCTGAAGAGGTTTCAAACCGAAAATTAGAGACTGTAAGTGTGTTCTTCTGATTTCTCTATGTTTCTTTGTTTATATTGAACTATATATATATATATATATATATATATATATCAATGATCAAACCACAATAAGAAATGGGAAAACAAGACTAAGATCTTTCAACCGTAACAAGCGGTCTTCGTCAGAGTCAAAAAACCCAACTCAGTTGGGTTTTTGACTCTGACGAAGACCGCTTGTTACGTTGAAAGATTTAGTCTTGTTTTCCCATTTCTTATTGTGGTTTGATCATTGATTGTTGTTTCACGTGTTTATGTGAAATCTTTATATATATTATATTTATATATATATATAAATTTCCCATAAACAGGTGAAATAACATTCAATGATCAAACCACAATAAGAAATGGGAAAACAAGACTAAGATCTTCCAACTCAGTTGGGTTTTTGACTTTGACGAAGACCGCTTGTTACAGTTGAAAGATGTTATTCTTGTTTTCCCATTTCTTATTGTGGTTTGATCATATATATATATATATTTCGGCAGCAAGTCCTCTTTCAAGCATATATTATTGAATTTGATGGCAGATTCTGCATTCACGACTTTCTTACTTATAGCTTCTAGAAAGCTGTCTTTTAACCAGTTGACGCCTTACTTCAACGTTTCTCTGGTTTGGCGGGCTGCTGGGTCGTGAGTTTTACTTACTTACTTACTTAGAAGCTATAAGTAAGAAATACGTGAATGCAGAATCTGCCATCAAATTCAATAATATATATATATATGACGAAGTCGAAATATTGAAGTGAGTTGTATGTTGTTTCTACGTGTTCTTTTATTCTAATATTTTGATATATATAAACACTTTTTCTTCTTCTTGGAATTTGGTCAAGGTTAATATTTGGAGTCACTTTTCGCCAACCTTTCGTCTTTACTTTAAGACATCCTCAGGGCTACAAACTAACAAAAAGTAGATATGACAAATGTCCATTGTTTAGCCCTGATGATGTCTTAAAGTAAAGACGAAATGTTGGCGAAAAGGTGATTCCAAATATTAACCTTGATCAAATTCGAGAAGAAAAAAAAAGTGTTTATTAGTAATTGTGGTGAAGAAAACAATATTATATATAATATATATATATATAACTATAAACGAAAGGTCCAGGACGAAATTTCAATTTACCAAATTGAGAAGAAACCAAGAAGGAACACTTCAAACTTATTTCATATTTTTCTTGGAGAAAAGAATCCCCAAACGGAAAACGGCACAAACAGGGTTTCCGTTTGCCCATTTTCTTTAAAGGTTCATCCAAATTGATTTAATGGTTTTTCTTGGGTTGTTCCTTCTGGATTAAATAAAAAATATAATTTTAGCGAAATTTTCCGGGGCAATTTCTTTGTTTAATGTCTCCTAATTTAATTTTGAAATTAACATTTTTAACCCAAAGTTTTTAACGTTGGTTATTTTATTTAAATCAAAAAAGGGAATTTAATTTAAATTTAAAATTTTTTTATTTGTTTTTGTTTCAAAATGTTTTAGTTTTGTCCGAAATATAAAACAATAAATTTAGTATTAGAATTTAGTTATGCCTGTAAGAATGTTAATGATGTTACAAGGCGATTTCATGGCTCCTAGGGGATTTGCGTGGTTTTGAATTAAACGCTTTCTATTGGTTTAATAGAACAACCGCCTTATTAGTGCTTATTAACTTGCGGACTACCGCCTTGGGTTTCAATTATCTTTCTCCCCATATACGGTCCTAAAAACCCTTTGTTTACTGAAAGCAACGGATTTACTTGTTTAGAGGTCCGCTAGATCCATTTTTAATGATTGTTTATGTATGTGGGTGGGTTTGTTTGAAATATCTTTAAGACAATGCATACTACATAGTAGCTTAAACAGTTCTTGGTTAAAAAAAAAGAACGTAGAGTTTTTGGGTAATATCTAAGAATAAAAAACAAAATCTATCCTTTTTTCTTCACTTGTAGTGATCA
>JAPFBL010000623.1:0-141718 GCA_026182355.1 Hermatobates lingyangjiaoensis
AAAACAATCCTCAGAAGAATACCCGGAGCTTCAGCGCAGTCACTAGTGTACGAGTATACTTGCACCACAGGTGAATGTGAAAGCCTGCCTTCCAAGTACATTGGGATGATCGACTAAGCTCTCTAGGAGGCTAACTCTTCATTTGACTGCGGGAGCCCCAAGAAACATACACAGGAAAAACAAACACTCAGCGACGAGGGAGATGCTGGTGCAGGGCACTGCCATCATACAGGCGGAACAGAATGCGGAGAAGCTACAAAATTGGAAGCCCTGTACATAAAGGAAAGGAACCCCTTATAAACCTCCAGGTCAAGGACATGTATGTAATTCCGACGAGCAGGAGCCTGGAGCCGAGCATGAGGTCCAATCAGAGCAGCAGCCTTAACCCTGCGCTCTGATTGGTTCGAATTAGTCAACCTGATTGGCATTTAAGCTGTTTACTACAAGGCTGCTCTACCTGAAGATGACCAATGTTCCTATGGTCGAAAGCTCGTGTAATATTGAAGATGTCTCTAGGACAGATGCTGTGGCAACTGCAGCCAGAAGAAAGAAAAATCGCCCGAAGGATCGAGGCCACCAGCTTAAAGTTAGTGAGTGCGAAGCTGCTGCAAATTTTAACAAATATGTTTGAGGGACCTGCTGCCAACGTATTCTAATATAATATATATATTATTTATATTTATATATATTATATATATTAATATATATATGTAAAGATTTCATAAAGACCTGAAATAACAATCAATGATCAAACCACAATATGAAATGGGAAAACAAGTCAGTTGGGTTTTTGCCTCTGATGAAGACCACCTGTTGTGGTTGAAAGATCTTAGTCTTGTTTTCCCAGTTCATATTGTGGGTTGATCATTTTATATATATATATGAATAATAATCAAAATAACACTTGATGTAATAGATGGATTAATTTACCACAATGAATCTAACATGGAAACAATGCACTATGTCCTCGTCAAAATCGTCACTTGCTCTCTGACGATTAAATATTTATATATATATATTTATTTAAATATATATTTATCAGTTCACAAACGAAGAAAAGCAACACACAGAGAAAGAGACACACTTACAAACTCAAATTTTCGGATGATCCGTCTTCAGGAGAAAAGAGAGAAAGGGGACCAAGCACGCCGGAAACACCACGTGTGTTTCCGGCGTGCTTGGTCGCCCTTTCTCTCTTTTCTCCTGAAGACGGATCATCCGAAAATTTGAGTTTGTAAGTGTGTCTCTTTCTCTGTGTGTTGCTTTTCTTCGTTTGTGAACTGATTTGCGTCCAGTTTGGATCGTTTTTTCGAATTTTAAGTGGATATATATTATATATATTTATATATATATATATAATATATAATATATATAAGAGTTTACATCGGCCAGTGGACGCATTGACGTCTCCGTTCCTTCATTCTTTCTCCTTTTATTTTCTTTCTTTCTACTCTCCTGAAGACGGCAAGACCCCGAAATTATCGAGATTCGTGAGTGTTCGTCCTTTTTCTTGTGTTCTCTAGCTGTAACTTTAATTATATATATATATATATATATATATAATGGAATCATCCTAATGATTCTACATTGAGAGTCCTAACTTTTGCCAAACTGAAGTGTTTTTCGAGTTGAAATCTTTAACGAGTACTGTGTTGGACGGCCACCATATCAAGCCCTGCGCACATTTCTAGCGAACTTTCAACACGCGGTTGTGCCTTTCTTAGTTCATACCATAAGGGAATAACCACCCAGGCATGTTAAGCCTCCCCACCACGACAAGGTGAAGGCACTTCGGGGAGGTATGAGGCTCTTATGGTACCTTAACAACATTTGATTATATAATTATCCTACAAGGGATCTGAAAAAATACCTCTTTAATTTAAAAAAGAAAAGCCAGTTTATATTATTGTTTATATTTTTCAAGGTTTTTTTTTATTATAAACATCAGATGTTATTTACCGCAGACGCTGATCTATATTTATAAAAAGCAAATCTAGGTCAAATGCACACTTCATTTTTTTTTATTAGCACACGAGTGAGTGCTACTGTTGGATGGCTTATTTCCTCTGGATTTCTTACTCCTTAATCTCCCTCTAAGACCCAATGAAGCCTAAAGCTTCTCACACTTAACACTCTCTACAAGCACTCACAGCCCTCAATCCTTATAGCCACTTCAGGCCACTCTTCATCTTCCTCTACTGCCATCTCGCAACAATTGTCTGCACACACTTTTTTTTACAAATCTCAGTTTTTTTTTTCAAAAACTGTATAAATATGAACTGATTATAATGGAGTTATAAAACATTAAATGTTAATTAAAAATATGGATGTATATATAAAAAGATTTCACAAAAACATGTGAAATAACAATCAATGATCAAACCACAATAAGAAATGAGAAAACAAGACTAAGATCTTTCAAGTTTCCAGTTGAGATTTGACTCTGATGAAGACCGCTTGTTACGGTTGAAAGATCTTAGTCTTGTTTTCCAATTTGTTATTGTGGTTTGATCATTGGATGGATATATATAAAAAAGTAATTGAATTGAAGTAGTTTTTTTAAATCATTAGTTGTGCAATCCGTAATTGTGTGGTATTTTCTCATTCTGAGGTAAAATGGATAAACAAACAAAAGTCTCCACACAAATGAAGTTTTATTCAACAATAACAACGCGTTTCGAACACTTTGTGTTCATCATCAGGAAGACACCAGAGGATGTGGTGCTGAAGGGTTGGTCCAGTGAAAGCAACTCAAGTGTTCTGGTGTCTTCCTAATGATGAGCACAAAGTGTTCGAAACTTGTTCTTGTTGTTGTTGAATAAAACTTCATTTGTGTGGAGACTTTTGTTGTTTATCCATTTTACCTCAGAAATGTATTTTTAATTTATAATTAGGAAGTCAAAACCTATAATTGCTTTTCTCATTCTGTAAAGTTGAAGTGGTCAACAATTCACCCACTGAAACCCAAAAAAATCACCCCTCGATCTGAATATCACCTTCATTGAAAACCCCTTCAGGCTGGAGCCCAAATATTACCGAAATACGATATTATGTGTGTGTGTGAGAGAGAGAGAGAGTGAGTGTGTGTGTATGAGTGCGTATGTGTGAGAGTGAGTGAGTGTGTATGCGTGTGTGTATGTGTGAGAGAGAGAGAGAGAGTGATGAGTGTGTGTGTGAGAGAGTGAGTGTATGTGTGTATGAGTGTGTGTGTGAGAGAGTGAGTGAGTGAGTGTGTATGCGTGTGTGATAGTGAGTGAGTGTGTGGATGTGTGAGTGAGTGTGTGTATGTGAGAGAGAGAGAGAGAGTGATGAGTGCGTGTGTGTGAGAGTGAGTGTATGTGTGTATGAGTGTGTGTGTGAGAGAGTGAGTGAGTGAGTGTGTATGCGTGTGTGATAGTGAGTGAGTGTGTGGATGTGTGAGTGAGTGTGTGTATGTGAGAGAGAGAGAGAGAGTGAGTGAGTGGTGTGTGTGAGAGTGAGTGTATGTGTGTATGAGTGTGTGTGTGAGAGAGTGAGTGAGTGAGTGTGTATGCGTGTGTGATAGTGAGTGAGTGTGTGGAGTGTGAGTGAGTGTGGTATGTGGAGAGAGAGAGAGAGAGTGATGAGTGGTGTGTGAGAGTGAGTGTATGTGTGTATGAGGTGTGTGTGAGAGAGTGAGTGAGTGTGTGTATGCGTGTGTGATAGTGAGTGAGTGTGTGAGGTGTAGTGAGTGTGTGTATGTGAGAGAGAGAGAGAGTGATGAGTGTGGTGTGTGAGAGTGAGTGTATGTGTGTATGAGTGTGGGTGAGAGAGTGAGTGAGTGAGTGGTATGCGTGTGTGATAGTGAGTGAGTGTGTGGATGTGTTGAGTGAGTGTGTGTATGTGAGATGAGGAGAGAGAGAGAGAGAGTGAGAGTGTGTGTGGAGAGTGAGTGTATTGTGTATGAGTGTGTGTGTGAAGGGAGTAGTGAGTGTGATGGTGTGTGATAGTGAGTGAGTGTGTGATGTGAGTGAGTGTGTGATGTGAGAGAGAGAGAGAGTGATGAGTGTGTGTGTGAGAGTGAGTGTATGTGTGTTAGTGTGTGTGTGAGAGAGTGAGTGTGTATGCGTGTGTGATAGTGAGTGAGGTGTGGATGTGTGAGTGAGTGTGTGTATGTGAGAGAGAGAGAGTGATTGGTGTGTGTGAGAGTGAACACACACACAATAGAGACCTGAAATTAAATATATTTTAATTATTACGTGAATAATATTAAATAAAAGAAAATGATTACTATATTCCCAAAATTGCAGACAAGGTAGCAAGTGTCTTGCGTGCTCGCCTATGACAGTAATGCAAATGTATTATATATACATGTAACACGCATATCTAGTGTATGTGAGTGTGTGCGTGCGTGTACTCAATGGAAAAGGCTGTCAATAAGATGAACAACTCACGGTGTTTTTGCATTACCCTTCTCAATAGATTATAATCTCTATTTGATAAACATTATAATGAATTTTTTACTTTCAGTTTTCTGGTTCACTTGGAGTCATATTTATACTAGAAATAACCGCTTCTATTGTTGGATATGTGATGATGAACGAAATCGGCGACTTTCTGAGGAACATGCTTGTAGCAACAATGGAACAGTATACTGTTAACAGTGATGCGAAGAATATCATGGACGTCCTTCAGTCAAGTGTAAGTTTACGTTTTACTTGTCACCGGGTCAAATGACTTAAAAAAAAAAAAAAACAAGAATATATTTCAGACCAAAAGAAGTTGTCTTGTTAAAAGTCGTAAGATACACAGGTAATAAGATTCATAAATACAAGAAAGTATACATCTAGCATTAAGTTTTGTTCAAGAGTGTAAGTACAGATTGATTAGAGTATTTTGTTAGACAAATCTATTACACCATTGAAACATCAGAAATTATATGTTTGAAAGAATTCTATTCTTCATACATCTCATCGATAAAAAGATTTCACATAAACGCGTGAAATAACAATCAATGATCAAACCACAATAACAAGTGGTCTTCGTCAGAGTTTTTGACTCTGACGAAGACCGCTTGTTAAGTTTGAAAGATCTTAGTCTCGTTTTCCCATTTTCTTATTGTGGTTTGATCATTGATTTTTATATATATATAAAGTTGGATTTTTGTATATATATATATATATATATATATAACATAAATTCAAAAGGAAGGAAACACACTGAAAGACACAGACATAACTCACATCGATATTTCGACCATCGTCGTCATCAGGAGGTGTGAAGAGCGAAGAGCCCCGCAGGAAGACAGGGCAGCGACTTTATATAAAGTTGATGAGTTTGTTTGTTCACCCATTTCCCACGGAGACAGAGACCTGAAATTAAATATATTTTAATTATTACGTGAATAATATTAAATAAAAGAAAATGATTACTATATTCCCAAAATTGCAGACAAGGTAGCAAATGTCTTGCGTGCTCGCCTATGACAGTAATGCAAATGTATTATACATACATGTAACATTTTTTTTTTAATCTAATATTTGCGTAATATAAACACTGGTAGTAAAGTAAAGACATGGAGCCAGGGTAGCCCAGTGGTTTGCCTGCTCGCCGATGACAGTAGTGCAAATGTATTATAAATAAATTTAACCATTTTTTTACTTTACTATAAGTAAAGTATAGTGATCGTGAAAAAATTCGATCTCGAGATTTTAACGGAATTACATGTTTTGAGGTCCCAGGAGTCGTTTTATGACTTTTTACGATGATGTCTGTGTGTGTGTGGGTGGGTGGGTGGGAGCGTGTGTTAGCATTGCTTGTTACCACGCTACGGTCCAGAATCTTTGATGGATCAAGTTGATATTTTACACAAAAATGGACCTCATAGGGAGGAAGATCCCTATTGTTTGCGAAGAATTATGCATGATGGGAAAGTCACTTTTTTTGCCAAAAACCGTTTTTTTTAAAACATTTATTTCTCCTAAACTGATAACCCTAGAGTTTTGAAATTTTGACATTATCTTTGAGGTTACAAATGGAACAAACTAAAAATATATTCAGAATTTTAAAACAACGGGAAATATTTTTTTTTCAATAAAATGTAAAAATTTTGACTTATAATGCAATCTCAAACCTTGTGAGAGCCATACAAGCCATACTGTTTGATGGATCAAAATGAAAGTATGCCAAAAAATAAAACATTATGTGGAGAATGAGTTGAGATATTTTTTTCCAAAATTACATTCGCTAAAGGGGCGTTTACAGCACGATTTGTGTTTCAGAAAATGTTTTTTTGACGCTAAACGGCTCGTTAAAAAATAATGAAAATTTGACCAAAAATGGAACAAAAAATTAGCAATTTATAAAAAAAAATCATGAAGTTTCAATTACGGGAAAGAGTAATAACGATATAAAAACTCTTTGTTTATCCTAGACTAAGAGATCACCTGCTATACTTGTCGAATTTTTTGTATTTTTTTCATTGTTTACATTGACTTAGAAATTTTTTGAGCGAATCCACTGAGATAAATTGATGTTTCTAATGGAAAAATGAAAATATATTATTGACTTATAAGAGATGTAAGAGGAATAATATTGTGGAGGTAAATTATAACACTCATTAAAAAAAAATTCGTATATATGTTATTTGACAAAGGGGAAGGAAAATGATCTTATTAAATACTAAGAAGCCATAAAATTCCCAGTATAATAATTCTGTTAAAAACCAAAAATGTAAAAGATAATTCCAAATATAAATCTTTCGTTTAGAGATTAATAACTGTAATTATCGTACATCTTTAATTAACAAATCACCTTAAAACAACATTTTCTTCGCTGTTTAAGATGTTTTTCAGAGAAAAAAAGGGTATTTTACTGTTTCAAATGTGAAAATTTTACATTAATATTCAATGTACAGGGATGTCAAGTAAACGATGTAAGAAATCTACTGGCTATTTGAACAATAGCCATGTTCTCTTGTAGGATAATATTTCGTTTCAAGAAATGTTCAAATTGGTTTTTCAAAAATGTTATTACTGCTGTAGTTATACTAATGAAATTATTTGCAAATAATAAATTATTTGTGATGTACAAAAATAAGCTTATAAATTGATATGTCCTTCAATCACTGTCTGTACTAACTCACGAATGCAATGCTAATAATTATATCCCATTTAGATATTTATGTTATGCTTAAATGATACGTTATGTTTTATATACTCAAGAAATTTGACATTGAGTTACTTATAGTAAAGTAGAGTGTAGGCCACTCCAGATTTTTTATTTAATATTTGTGTAATTTAAGTACTGAAAATAAAGTAAAGGCATGGAGCCAGGGCAGCCCATTGGCTTGCGTGCTCGCCTATGACAGTAATTCAAATGTATTATAAATATGTTAACTAAATTTTTTTTTTTACTTTACTATAAGTAAAGTATAGTGATCGTGAAAAAATTCGATCTCGAGATTTTGACGGAATTACATGTTTTGAGGTCCCAGAAGTCGTTTTATGACGTTTTTACGATGATGTCTGTGTGTGTGTGGGTGGGTGTGTGCGTGTGTTAGCATTGCTTGTTACCACGCTACGGTCCAGAATCTTTGATGGATCAAGTTGATATTTTACACAAAAATGGGCCTCATAAAGACGAAGATCCCTATTGTTTGGGAAGAATTATGCATGATGGGAAAGTCACTTTTTTGGCCAAAAACCGTTTTTTTGAAAACATTTATTTCTCCTAAACTGATAACCCTAGAGTTTTGAAATTTTGACATTATCTTTGAGGTTTCAAATGCAACAAACGAAAAAATATTCAGAATTTTTAAACAACAGGAAATATTTTTTTTCACTATAATGTAAAAATTTTGACTTATAATTCAATCTCAAACCTTGTGAGAGCGATACAAGCCATACTGTTTGATGGATCAAAATGAAACTATGCCAAAAAATAGAACATTATTGGAGAATGAGTTGAGATATTTTTTTCGAAAATTACATTCGCTAAAGGGGCGTTACAGTACGATTTGTGTTTTCAGAAAATTTTTTTTGACGCTAACGGCTCGAAAAAAATAATGAAAATTTGACCATAAATGGAACAAAAAATTAGCAATTTAAAAAAAAAATCATGAAGTTTCAATTACGGAAAGAGCAATAACGCTATAAAAACTGTTTGTTTATCCTAGACTAAGAGATCACCTCTATACTTGTCGAATTTTTTGTATTTTTTTTACATTGTTTACATTGACTTAGAAATTTTTGAGCGAATCCACTGAGATAAAATTGATGTTTTTAATGGAAAAAGAAAATATATTATTGACTTATAAGAGATGTAAGAGGAATAATATTATTACATGTAAAAAATCACCGCCAACGAACATAAATTAATTTCCTCTGTCTTCCATGGTATGATGGATTTGTCTCATAAAGCTTTAATAAATCTATATATTGCACTCTTGAGCAAAACTTAATAACAGTTATAGTTTCTTCATCTTTGTGAATTGTAGTATCTTACCATGATATTGAAATGTGAGGAATGGACTCATTCCTCAAGAAAGAGGATTTATATTTGTTGACGAATATCCAGTTTTTCACTATTCTAGTCTAATAGTTGATATTTATTATTTTCAAAAATTAGAAACTTCCAGCTATAAAAGCTTTATATTATACTGAATAGCCGATTTTGACTTTGAATGTAGTATGGAAAACTTGATAATTACATAATTTGTTTTTCAAATATCATTCAAAGCAACCTTATAACAGATTACAGCAGCATGAAAAAGGTAACACTCGCTCAGAGTAAATTTGAATATACGTTTTTTGACAGATGAAAAGAAAAGCAATTTTTATTGAATAGATTTTTTAGACAATTCTTATTATTTACATGTTTTGCGCAACTTTGTTTCCAAAAAAATTAATGTTTTCATTCTCCTTTTAATCATATCCCATTTAGATGTTTACGTTATGTTTAAATGAGACGTTATGTTTTATATACTCAAGAAATTTGACATTAAGTTACTTATAGTAAAGTAGAGTGTAGGCCACTCCAGATTTTTTAATAATATTTGCGTAATTTAAACACTAGTAATAAAGTAAAGGCATGGAGCCAAGGTAGCCCAGTGGCTAACAGTGTTATGTAATAAGTGGCAAAACAGTGTTGGGCTGTCGGTAATGTTTTAAGTTTTGTTATATTTGATCAATGTAATATGAAATGAACATTTCAGCTGGGATGCTGCGGCGTGACAGGACCAAATGACTGGGTACGGATGTCTTATCCTTCTAGCTGTTACGCCAGTGCGATGGATATATATGCAGAGGGATGTCTCACTTACATGGAGTTCACATTGAAGCAAAGTGGAATCATTTTGGCATCTTCAGCTCTTCTCCTCGCTTATGTCCAGGTTGGGTCTGGTCTTATTTCAATATTATTCATTGCAGTTTAGTTCTGATTGTTCTATCAAGCTTGTAGAATGGCATTGCCTACTGATGTCATCAGCAGAAATTCGATATTCTTATTAAACATGGATATAGTGTCCAACAGGAGTTGCTAGTCCAATGTTTAAATTTACTGCTCGCGATTATCAGAGATACTGTCCCTTTAACGGTAACAAACCAATAGCAATATAACATATTGTCTGTTGTATCATACCTTTTCTGTTTCTTTTAAGTTTGTTAATAACTATCACACTAAGCAGTCAGGGTAGTTCAATGTCTTGCATGATCGAGCCTGTACGAGGTCAAATACTCGTTAAAGATATCTGCTCTAAATACATATCTCTTAACAAGGAACGCATTAAGCAGGGACCATCTTAGTCTTTTTTTCCTATTCATATTGTGGTTTGAATATATATATATATATATATAATATATATGATGGCAGCAAATCCTCACGTAAACATGTTTCATTAAAGTACACAGAGCCTCTGCGTTAACGACTTTAAGATGTCTGCCTCCAATTTACGAACTTGGAGCAGGCCATCTTAAAAGTCGTTAACGCAGAGGCTGCTGTGTACTTTAATTATATATATTAATTATAATATATATAATATATATATATATATCAGCTCAAAAACAAAGAAAAGCAACACACAGAGAAACAGACACACTTACAAACTCAAATTTTTTCCTGAAGACGGATCATCCGAAAATTGGAGTTTGTAAGTGTGTCTGTTTCTCTGTGTGTTGCTTTTCTTCTTTTTTGAGCTGATTTGCGTCCAGTTTGGATCGTTTTTTCGAATTTTGAGTGAAATATATATTTATATAAAAGAAAGTATTGTTTTCTTGACCACAATTACTAATAAACACTATTTCTTCTCAGAATTTGGTCACGGTTAATATTTGAAATCACCTTTTCGCCAACGTTTCGTCTTTATTTTAAGACATCCTCAAGGCTATAAACTAACAAAAACAATGGACATTTGTCATATCTACTTTACATTCATCATAAAAAAAAAACTTACTTACTCAAGGCTAGCTTCTAATACTGAACCAACAAAAACGTTATCTGTCATTGCATGTGCTGCTACCCAGCGACATTTATTGAAAACACTGTTTTTTATATTACAATTAATCCATGGCAATATAAACTAAGATAACATTAAATGCATGCATATTGTTAGTGCCACAGAGGTTAGTAAATAAGATATCATTGGAACATTAGCTAAATAATGATTTTTTAGCTAATTTAAGTAGGATTTATAGTTGCATTATAAACGTCCGTCTCTCTAATCATACTTTAAGATTTGTTTTTTGTAAAGTTCATCTATATAGTCAACGCTGACAAACACGTTGGGTTCAGTTCACAGGAATGATCTTAGCCTATAGGCTTGCTACCAGGATGCGTCAAGAAAAGTCTGCCAGGGAGCACAGAAGATGGGTTCTCAGGGAGGAACTGATGAAGAACGCTGATCTTCACTTTACCAGCATGGAGAAGATGAAGCCGGGCTTTACCAGCACTGTCTACACTTCACCTCCGTCCTATGCCAATGTCCCCCTAGACCAAGAATAAGCCCTAGACAATCAATTGATAAAAACTAATATATAGCTATGCCTGTTGCATTCAAACGCATATGTGTCACATTCAAAAGAGCTCATATATAATATATATTATACAGGGTGTGTTTGAGGTCTTCTTATCTCTCTTGCTATGCAGTTTGTTATTATTTGGTATTTACTCATACTTGAAAATGAACAATCTCCATATTAAGTAATTTTACTAATAAAATAACGTTTCAAACACAAAGGGTCTTCATCACAATATGCTATTCACTCATCATTAGAAATTACTAGTAAAGTTGAGTGTAGGCCACTCCAGATTTTTTTTTAAGATTATGGAGAAAATCACCGCATAAAGTAAATTAATAAATAAAACAATACGTTTCAAATTCAGTGTTTTTTAA
Organism: Hermatobates lingyangjiaoensis; assembly: GCA_026182355.1. Lineage (NCBI taxonomy): Eukaryota > Metazoa > Arthropoda > Insecta > Hemiptera > Hermatobatidae > Hermatobates > Hermatobates lingyangjiaoensis. The sequence goes on from JAPFBL010000623.1 coordinate 11,348, forward strand.
GAACAATGTCTGTAGTTCGTTAGTCATTATATGGAATTTAATCATTACTGGAAATTAAAAGAAATAGTCACCACATAAATTAGTTCTTTTAGATTATGGCCAAATTCGCCTTAATTAATAAATAAATAATAATAATAAATTATTTATTAAATAATTTTATTAATAGAACAACGCGTTTCAAATGCAAAGGTTATTCAATCACTATCTGTGCAGTTGGTCACTATGTGCGTGACCATTCATCATTATAAATCAAAGCAAATAGTCAGTCACCAATTAAATTAGTTTTTTTTTTTTTAAGATTACGTACAAAATCGCCACATAACGTAAATTAATAAATAAAACAGTTCGTTTCCAGCTCAGTGTTCATCAATCACTATGTCTGTAGTTAGTTAGTCATTATGTGGTATTTAATCAATATTGGAAATTAAAGGAAATAGTCACCACATAAATTAATTTTATATAATATATATATATATACGAGGTCATCATATCTCACAAAGGTTCTTCAATCACTATCTGTGCAGTTAGTCTATTATGTGGTATTTAATCATTATTAGAAATTAAAGGAAATAGTCACCATTTAAATTTTTATTTTTTAATTATTTACAAAATCGCCAAATAAGATAAAGTAATAAATAAAACAGCACGTTTCAAATTCAGTGTTCTTTAATAACTATGTCTGTCGTTAGTTAGTCATTATGCGGAATTTAATCATTATTGGAAATTAAAAGAAATAGTCACCACATACATTATTTTTTTTAGATTATGCACAAATTTGCAATATAACATAATTTTATTGATAAAACACCGCGTTTTAAACACAAAGTGTTCCTCAGTTACTACTCATTGGAAATAATCACCACATAACATAACTTTATCGACAAAACAACGTTTTTGAATATGGAGGTTAATCTTGTCATGATGAGAAGGCAAAATAACTTATTACTTGTGCTTTTCTACTATAAGCAGATGGCGAAAGTACTTGTGCTTTTCTACTATAAGCAGATGGCCAAAGAAGAGGAAATGGATTTTTTTTAAAAAAAAACTACTTGTGTGGAAATTGTTACTATCATGTCCAATAACCTAGTGTTTTCCTTCTGAGGTTATTTGTTTTTAGTTATAAGTTAGAAATGAAAATGATTCCAGAAGGTTTATTATGTGTACAGTTTAACATTTACATTTAAACATATTTCTTATAAAGTTAAATGTTTCAATAAACCCATTCACAAACATCCATAAAATCGAGAGTAAGACAATCAGTTTTTTTTTCACTTCATTTTCTACTGTTACAATGGGTTAGTTTATGCCTGTTCAGATATCTAATGATATCCTGTATTATATTATATAGATAAAAGTGTATATATATATATATATATATATAATATATATATTATATTTCGTTGAACAGCTGACCGTATTTCGCTGATGTCATTTTCTTCACTAGTTTTTCAAGGTTTCTGAATACCTTCTTCTTTCCTTCATCCAAACGTTGGAGAATGTTAATTAAGTTGGAACCGACATGTTTCGACTGGCTTCCAGTCATCTTCAGGGTGATTAATTAAACAAAGAAGAAAATTATTAGTCTTTGGAGTTGGTATTAAGACACATTATACAGTAAAAGTTTAAAGTAGCTGCTCTTGGGCGTGTTAAGACACATTAATGTGTCTTAATACCAACTCCAAAGACTAATAATTTTCTACTTTGTTTAATTAATCACCCTGAAGATGACTGGAAGCCAGTCGAAACATGTCGGCTATAACTTAATTAACATTCTCCAACGTTTGGATGAAGAAAAGAAGAAGGTATTCAGAAACCTTGAAAAACTAGTGAAGAAAATGACATCAGCGAAATACAGTCAGCTGTTCAACGAAATATGCTTAAAAGAAGGACTGCTTCCAAATTTTACAAATATATATATATATAAGTATATAAATACTTATTGGGGGGTAAGGTCTTACGGGGGGCAGGAGCCCACATTTTTATGTCCCTTTTTTTAAAAAAAAATTTGATTCTTGCTTTGTTTTCTTATTTTATTAATTCCTTTACAAGTAAGTTTTTGCGTTTTTCTAAATGTTTATTTTTCAGTATTGAATTTATCAGGAGAATTCAATCCACTTTTAAAGACTGTTACCATCGGTCAGAAGTTAGCAAAAGCTTAATATTCTATACAAAAGACAGTTGACAATCTGGTGAAGATGACATAATACACATATTCTGAAAATAACAATGAAGATGGTATTCTTCATAACGACCCCCCCCCCCCCCCCCCCCCCCAGCTCATCATATGTTAATATTTTAATAAAAGCTCCTTTGTTTTCATTTTTTGAAATAAAAAATATTAAATAACAACTTTATAATTTTAACCAACAGTTGATCTACTTTTTAAACTGTTTTAAAACTTTTGTTAAAATACCAATAACACTTTTACCTCTTTCAATAAAAAACCTAATAAAACAGAAATTCTATCAACATAAATCATGAAATGAATTTCTAATAAGCATTTTGAAAGGACCTCTTAGACACCCTATCATTTTTATAAATATGTTAATTTATAAAATAATAAGATGCCATTACAAAAATTATGCTGATAAATGTATTTCTTCTTATATTATTTAATGATTAGGGTAATATATTTTTTAATTTTTATAGTCATAATTAAATTACCAATATTTTATTTTTCTTTGAAACATTTTTTTTTTGTTTTTCCTAAATTATGATGAAAATATTGAACATGTCTATTATAATTGAGTTTTTATCCAAAAGAGGCATTTTCAGTATTGCGACAGAGTCCAATGCAATTGGACATGATTGAAAGATTATCTTTCAATTCCGGTTTCTAATGTTTAAAAAAAAAACAAACATAAGTTAAATCCTATTGAGGTTAATATATGCAACAATATTTTATTGTAAACAAGTAAAATAAAAATAGACATATAAAACACAGTATGGAATTCAGAAATGGGACTAAAACTGAGTGCGATCCTGGTAAAGATCAGTTCTTGTGGTTAAAACATCTTAGTCTTATTTCTGAATGTCTTATTGTGGTCTAGATTCACACACACACACACATATATATATATGGATTAATTTACCACAATGAAAAACAATTTTTTGAAACAATGCTCTAAGGCCTTTCGTTAACACATCGTCAGAGAGCAAGTGAATTAAAAAAACAATAAATATGTATTTATATAATATATAATAAATACATATAATATTTATATTATATAACCCGACCTAGGAGTTTGTTGGCTCTCCCTACAGAGTTTCTACTAGACTTTTAGCTGATCTGAACATTTGTTATATATTATATGTATTTATTATATATGTATTTATTGTTTTTTTAATTCACTTGCTCTCTGACGATGTGTTAACGAAAGGCCTTAGAGCATTGTTTCAAAAAATTGTTTTTCATTGTGGTAAATTAATACATCTATTATATCAAGTGTTATTTTGATTATTATTATTATCATAATATATATATATATATATATAATATATAATATATATATCTTAGATTCTCGATCAGTATCTTCATAAAAATTGGAAAAATATTTTGACACTAAACTTATTAATGATCAATTATATATTAATATTTATCGATTAATTATATTATTAATTTATTTATTAAATTTATTAATGATTTACAAACCACAAGATCCTTTTGGTTTGACCAATAAACCACAATATATATATGTGTATACCATTATTTGTATATTTTGGTAACAGTTCGTATAAAAACATTGTTATAAATAATTTTCTTCACAATAATAAATAAAAAATCCAAAATGGATTCTTTGTAAGTTTCTCTAGAGATTCCTAAATAACTTTCTTGTTACTCTATCCAGACTATGTTATACATTTCTAATTGTCAAATGTTTGCAACTGCCAGTCATTATAGAGACAAGAATGAGTTTCCAAATCGATAGTAGTACTTTTATAGAAGAAAAGTAGAACACGTTGAAGGTGATTAATGTGGTTTTCTTAAACCGCTAAGGTTGAGCGACCCGACCTAGGAGTTTGTTGGCTCTACCTAGAGAGTTTCTACTAGACTTTTATCTGATCTAAACATTTGTTATATATTATTAAAATGGCAAACCGTCATACCTCGTAAGATAATCTTGGAGTCGTTGAAGCGTCTTTCGGACGTTGTCCATCTTTAATCGCAACTAACCTACTGTAGGTTAGGACTAGGTTATTTGCAATCGAAGATGGACAACGTCCGAAAACGCTCCAACGACTCCAAGATCATCTTAGGAGGTATGACGGTTTGCCATATTAATAATATAAATCATACTAACTTCAGTGGTAATAATAATATGCATGTATTAAACATTTGTTATTAAAAACTTTACTACTTTTTATGATTTTTACATAAATACTGAATATGCTAACCGATACAAAATAAAAATACAATTAACTACGTTAGAACTGACATAACATTGGCCAAAAACAAAAAAAAATTGTAATACTGTTTAAAATAATAAACTGTTTTAGGTTAAAATCAGGGACACTGATTCCATAAATGCTGTCGTTTTTCCTTTATCAGGTTAGTTTTTCTGTTTTGGTATACCCCTCTCTCTGTACGAAAGTTATAGCTACAATAGACAGGCAAATCGAAGAAACAATATTTTTATTTAAGTTTAAGACACATAAATAAACTATTTGCAATAATTATGCAAAGATTTGGATTTCAATTAATCTTCCCCGCAAATATAGCAAAACACATTTGGTTTGTTTAAGCAATGTCACCTCGGAGAATATGTAGCCATGCTTTATTTTTATTTCAAAAATCTGCAACGGAAGTAAAATCTTTAAGGTTTGCGATGTCATAATCATCTAACATTGATCACAATAGCAACCTACAATTCTAATTATGACGCTAGAGTGTATGTAGAAATACGCCTAATTTTAAGGTAAAAAAAAAGGTATTAAATAACAAACATATCAACAACTTGACCTGATAAGAAAAAATTAGTATGATTTTTGTAATCAGCACCCCTAAATTAATATAAATTAGCTTAGAAACCTTTGGTACCAAAAAATGTATTGACCAGTGTAATTAATAGATAAATAGTCAGATTACTTCACTTATTACCTAAATTTAATGATTTTGATTATCATATATATTAATTAGTATCAATTAAAGCCATAACCTGACTTAACTGGAGTGGTAAGAAAAGTAAAGAAAGGTAACCTTCTCCCTGTGACTTCTTCAAAATTTACAAGTTTGACGGCCACTGACTTACAGCGAACTATGAAGGAGTCCTTCATACTTAGATTAAATATATATTATCATATTTTGTTCATCAAATTAATTTAAACAATAATGCTTATTCAAATCATAATTATGTGTGCAAGGTATTATTAAACATAAGTTAATTTCATCCATGTAACAAAACTGTATAAATATTACTTTTAATAAAAAATACTTAATATTTAAAAGATGTTTATTATTTAATGTAATTTAGTCAGTTATAATTTTTACTAAATATCGAAGACCGCTTGTTACAGTTGAAAGATCTTAGTCTTTTTTCCCTATTTCATATTGTAGTTTGATCATGAATTATTTCTTTTTTATTTATAGTTGATAAGTGCGTCTACTAGGACATTAGCACACTTAATTGTTATTTCTTAATTGTTTATGTGAAATCTTGTTATATGGATATATAAATAGCCAGAATTACGTAAATAAAACTTAAATTACAACACAACTAACAATTACAACAAACTTACGATTATCAACCTCTATATCTAATTTGTACAGTCAGATATTTCGCTTAATAAGTATAATAAAAATTACAATACTTTTTAATATATTTAAATTGTTGTTACTTTTGAAACCGAACATAGAAAAAATTGAATAAGGATAAAAGCCAATCTGTCTTTGAATTGTTTTTAACAAGTCTTTTCTTTTTGATTTGTGTAGTTTATAATTCCAAAATACGAGTTCAATAGTATCTACCCCCTCTCTTCACAAACACAAATACCATTATCCATACTATTTTTACGGAATAAACAATTGTTCAAAGAAGAATGATTACTTCTGATTCTTTTTATAGTAACTATCAATTACTGTGGCAGATCACGGCATTTGAAAAACCAAGGTTTATCTGAATCATTGTACAAATAAGTAATGCTAGATTGCCAAGGGAAATCATTTTGACTGTTTTTCAATTTCAGTTAGAAAAAAAATTGTGTATTCAATGACACAGCTTCTTAGAATTTTGTGACTTTTTGTAGAACTTATAGTTTCCTCCTCTTTCTTCATTTACCATATATATATATATATATAAAATGATAAAAGTATCGACCGTGGAATAGAAATAAAACTAAAATTTATCGGGACTCGGTCAGTTCTTCAGGTTCAAATTAAACTCTCATTGCCAACGTTTCGGTCTTTATTTAAAACCTTTTTCATAGGCCTACAAAAACAGAGGAAATATAAGAAGTAATACAATTATTCAACAATCAAACATACACAAATTAAGAAATTACAATAGAAATTTTGACTATAGTTAGTGAGAAAACTTACAGAAGTATAAATTTTGAAACAGAAAAACTAAGTATTACATTACAAATTATTTTACAAAGAAAAAAGAGTCTGTGGATTTTAACAACAACTGTAGTTTGAATGAACACGTGATACTGAACTGAAATAACCAAGCAAGGTAACCAAATTTCAGCATACAGCATTAATGAAGGCCAAATTTTGATTTTGATGAAATAAAAATAATAGCCAAAGAAATGGATGAACAGAGAAGGAAAACTCTGGAATTGTTATATATTAGAAAGGACCAGTCATCCATTAATTATAGAAGTGACATTTCAAATTTAAATAGTATTTATTCGGGTGTGTTAAGTTAAACATTGTTGATAGAAGAAACATTGTGTTAGTGACTTTTTGGTTGTCTGGTGAAATTTGGTTACCTTGCTTGGTTTTTCAGTTCAGTGTCACGTGTTCATTCAGACTACAGTTGTTGTTAAAATCCACAGAATCTTTTTTCTTTGTAAAATAATTTGTAATGTAATACTTAGTTTTTCTGTATCAAAATTTATACTTCTGTAAGTTTTCTCACTAACTATAGTCAAAATGTCTATTGTAATTTCTTAATTTGTGTATGTTTGATTGTTGAATAATTGTATTACTTCTTATATTTCTTCTGTTTTTGTAGGCCTATGAAAAAGGTTTTAAATAAAGACCGAAACGTTGGCAATGAGGGTTCAATTTGAACCTTAAGAACTGACCGAGTCCCGATAAATTTTAGTTCTGTGTATATATATATATATATATATATATATATATATATATATATATATACACAGTTCAAAATTGAAGATAGGTAGCACAGAAAGTAAAGGAACACACATACAAACTCAAATTTTCATGATCAGTTTGGCTCTCGATTGGAATAATAGTTTATATATATTTTTGATTATCATCATGATAACATAGATCATGATAAAGTGTCGATTATGTAGATAAGTTGCAGTTGTTCAATAACTAAAGTAGTAAGTACTTGTTATTTGAATCTTTATGCCAGAGCTGATCACGTTCTTCTTGAACGCGCTATAATGTACTTCAAGGGGAAGGTGATCCTACTGACGGAAGGATCACATACTATAATCGAATTATGAATACGCTTTAACAGCGTGAGAGAACCGCAAAAAAACAACACTAGTTGAAACTATTAGACGAAACGAAAGAGAATCACCCAAAGCTGCCAAATAGACCAGGGATAACATGTCTCGTTTTTCCACTCTCATAATATTTACACCAAAAATCTGCAACGGAAGTAAAATCTTTAAGGTTTGTGATGTCATAATCATCTAACATTGATCACAATAACAACCTGCAATTCTAATTATGACCTAGACTGTATGTAGAAATACGACTAATTTTAAGGTAAAAAAAAAGATATTAATTAACAAACATCTCAACAACTTGACCTGATGAGAAAAAAAAATAGTATGATTTTACTATTTAAATAATAATCAGAAAATTATGCCTTCACATTATATAAAAGCAAACCGAATAGAAGAACCAAAAGAGTAACTGTTCCAGGCAAACATTTGTAAAAATTGATAAATGTAATAAAAAAATGTTACCAGACTCTATTCAATTTTATAACAAAAACAATTTTGAGGTGATATGGCAGATGAAAAGGTCGGAAAGTATACAGTAAAATCTAGATCTCGTAGATGGCCCCTCAAAATATTTTCAATATTTTAGATTTGACTCGTATAAATGCTTGGATCTTTTACAAAGAAGCGACAGGAATACAAATACACTGAAAGCAGCTCTTTTTCCAATTAGCAGAACAGCTTTCCACCGACTACAGAGCTGCAAGACAGAAAAATTCATCAGAACAAAGAGATCAACTGCAACATCATCAAATACAACAGATTCCAACAATAGAAAACTTTGTCAATTATGACTTTGCCACAACAACAAAACGAATAATACATGTGAAAAATGTCAAAAGTATGCGGAAGATGTACATATAAAACAATTTCCACCTTTATTTGCTTAAAATGTAAAAATAATGATAAATTATTTTTTTTTCCAAGTGAAGTAATTTTTTCATTGTTCATACGTACTAATAACTTGTTTTATGACTGTAAAAGGACAACAAATAATGAAAATTAAAGTTAAACAAATTTCTTGACACTTAAGTTATTCTCTCACATTTTCACTGTTTTGAGGCAATATAGGTTATATACTAAGTTTCAGTCTTTCTAGTGTTAAGGTAAAAGTTACCCTTACTCAAAACTGATTTCTTCATTATAATTATATTTTCGTTTTTACAATTCTTTTTAAAGTTTCTATAAAAATCAGAAAAAGGGATTGGTTCATTAATAACTGACTGAAATTTCCTTGCTGCTTCATCAGCTATTTCATTACCCAAAATTTCTTTATGAGTTGGTACCCACAAAAACAAAATGTCAATACCTATATCACTAGCATTACCTATATTCTGTCTAATGTGGTGAATTAAAGGGGAATTTGACTTACTATTGTAAACATTGTCAAGTACCTTTAAAGCGCTCTCCGAACCCGAGAATATCAACATAACTTCCCATTCCCACATCAATAATTTTATAGATAGGCTTTTTTTTTTTTTTTTTTTTTTTTTTTGAGTGACTATAGTACTGCGTCTTAAAAAAAAGATTATCTTTTTTATAGAATCTGCATAAACCATCATTAATAATGTCCATTCAAGCTACCTACGTTTCGGAAGAAAGTAACCTCCTTTCTCCTTCTTCGGGCACTTAGGTGCACTTGTGGGAGGTTGGCTCCCTCTAATTCGTGCTTTTAGGTCCAAAAGCACGAATTAGAGGGAGCCAACCTCCCACAAGTGTTTCCGGAGGATGGTCTGCGGACTTCCTTCTCCTTAATACCATACAGAGTAAAATCCCTGTATCTCCATCGGTTGTATTTTATCCACTCCGGCAGAGCATACCGGAGTAAGGCTATTTACTCAAGGAGGTCGCCCGGTACCCTTGAGGCTCCGTTCATAATACAGTAACCCCTGTATCATCCATCCTTCGGAACGAATCGCATAACACGTTAGATTGGGGCTGAGATATAAGAAGGGGATTTGGGGATTAGGAAAGATGTGAAACGAAGGTGGTCAGACCCAGCCCCTGCATATAGCAGGTTAACAGGGTAGCCTCGTGAAGGCCGAAAGTCGGAGTTGAGTGTTAGAGGCGCTTAATCACTCCATTATTACCCCTATATATGCTTAAATGCGGTGTAAAAATACATGAATCATCTAAAATACTACATGCTAAATTAAAATTTTGATTCGAGGACCAAGTAGCAAAACCGGCCCTGACTCTTCTCATTTTCAACAATCCTACACACATCCGAGTAAATGTAAATAAAATCATCTATTCTGGGAAAGATCCTATTACACTCATTCGGAGAGCGATTTGTAAAAAAAACTTGTAAAACTGGACAAATAATCTTTAAAAAATGAAAACTTAAAAATGCCTCGATATCTAAAATTGTTATCTGATTCCAGAAACGAATCTTTCAAGAACCACACTTCTTTATAACATTGAAATAACAACGATTTTACATATTTAACTTTATACGCAAAATTGTTGGAAACTTCAACGAAAGTATCTAAATTACATCCTTCAATAAATGGGAATTTGAAATATTTTGTATTATTAATCGTTTGATGGTTATTAGCAGTGCCTTCCGTATGTTCTCTTAAATACTTTTTCCAAATACGTTCTATCAGATTTCCTGGGTAAGAGTTTTTTTCCAATAATAATTTCACCTTTTTCTTATTTCCTTTAAAAAACATGAGCTACTAATATCTATTACTTTTTTTATTACATCTTTTTACACTGTTCAATTTCTGACTAACAGCATGAGATGAATAGTAATTCAATATTCTTCCTGAATTGCTTGGTTTCCTGTACCAATCTGTTAGAATATTTCCGTTATTCTCTCTTATAATTTTCATATCTAAAAATGAAATACTCTCATCTTTTTCTTTTTCACATGTGATTTTTAAGCGTGGATGAAATGAATTAAACGTATTTAAAACATGTTGTTCTTCTCCTTTTTTTATTATTAAAAACAAATCATCTACATATAGTTTCAGAAATTTTATTCTTGATCCAAGTTTTGTAATGCTTTCTTTTAATAATTCTAACATAACAATATTAGCAAGTACCGGAGAGATCGGAGAGCCAATTGGTAAACCATATTTATGTTTGTAAACAATTTCATCGAATACAAAATATCTTGATTCGCAAATAAGTTCTAATATAGATATAACAAGTTTTTTCGACATACTAATGTGGGGGCTAATCTTGTTCCATTGTTTACTAACTAAGTTCAATGCGATATCTAATGGAATATTGGTAAATAATGATTGGACATCCAATGAAATCATAGTCTCATCATTTCATTTCTTTTTCATTTTCATCTTTTACCTAAAAAATCTACAGCAACCAAGGTGCAACTAGGCTTCTATTATATTACACCTGACCTCTAACAAAAAATTTCAATCATCACAATAAAAGCACAACTTAAATATCTTAGATCTGTAAAGTTGAGTATTCAACTTCTTTGTTGTATCCCCTATAGGGAATAAAAATTCAATTTTTGTATTACGAAATTATATTTATTAAAAGACATCTGATAGAATTTAATGAGAAATTGTACTAGTGTTTGTAAATGTCATTTAGTTATACTGTATATTAATATATGGGGCGTGAAGTGGACCGGAGGTTGTTTGGTTTTGTAATGGTTGCAGTGGACATGTGAGGCCATGAGGCTAGGCCGGTCAGGTGCCTATGACGACGGCTCCCTTCTTGTTGTTGACATTGCTGGGCATGACAGCCCGCCAGGCGAGGTCAAGCACGTCCATGGGCTTGTTGGTCTCTTGAATGCCGGAGCCGGGCAACACGTACATGTAGCCTGCAACAAAGAAGCCAGTTAATGTCAATGTTCTCACAGAGCAGAACCAAATTGTCACTGTAATGTGTCATATGCAACATGTACATGTAACCTGCAACAAATAAGTTAGTTAATGCCAACGTTTACAAAGAACAGAATCAAATAGTCACTGTTGTGTGTCATATGCAACGCGTATATCTAGTCTGTAACGTATCAAACCAAATAAACATTGTCAACATTCACAAAGAGCAAAACCAAATAATCACTGTTACGTGTCTTATGCAACGCGTACATGTAGCCTGCAACGTATCAAACCAGCTAGACATTGCCAACGTTCACAAAGAGAACCAAATAGTCACTGTTATGTGTCATATGCAACATGTACATGTAACCTGCAACATATCAAACCAACTAATGTAAACGTTCACAAAGAGCAGAACCAATTAGTCACTGTTATGTGTCATTTGGAAGGCTTACATGTAGCCCTCAACCTATCAAACCAACTAATGTCACCGGTCACTGGGAGCATGACAAAGGATGTCTTAATCCCTTAAATCCCGATTAGGTTTTTCGGTAAGATTTGTCCAAAAATCCAACTTGTAGAGCAATTGAAAAGATTTTCGATACCTATTCAGTCACCCGCAATAAAAATCCGGACAACAATTAAAAAGGAAATCCTCAAAACATGTAAATACGTCACTTTTAATCGAAAGGTGTTTTTAGATTTTTTTTTTAAAATAATATGTTTCTCAAATATTTTAATCTACCTGTTTTGCAATGCATTTTTTACTTTACTATAAGTAACATACAGTGGATCGTGAAAAATTCAATGTAGAGATGGAAGGTAACCATGACCCTGGGGAAACCTCACCATGCCATTACCTTTGATAACCTCCCTTATGTGATTATGTGCTATGTTGACTTGGTGTAGTTTATTTTAATTATTGTTTACTTTTAGATGTCGGATTACAAGAATAAAAATTTTGGTGAACTTATGTATTTAGCTCCAAACCTATGGAATTCATGTACGAGAAGATTGGAAAAATTAATCAGAAAAGTTGTAAAACTAGAATTAAGCATTGGTTTTAATAGAACTTGTATAAATGAAGGCCTACTCCCCAAATACAAGAATATATATATATATCTCGGTGTGTTATTTAATCGGGATTCGGTTAAATTTTCTAGGTTCAAAAATCAAACTCTCATTGCAGACGTTTGGGTTTTATTTTAAAACCTTTTTCATAGGCAGAAATAAGAATTTTCTTAACCGGACAAGACTATCGACTAAAGAATAGTTAAGTTAGTTAAGATTATTGTTCCTTTAAATAATGTAAATTTCATTTTCTTAGTCAACAAATTCTTACTTCTGCCTATGAAAAAGGCTTTTAAAATAAAACCGAAACGTCAACCGCAACGACAGTTTGATTTTTGAACCTAGAAAATTTGACCGAATCCCGATTAAATAACACAACTATTCTATCAAACGGTCGATATATTATTGAATCTGTTTATATATATATAGACTTGATGGAGACCTGGGAACCAAGGAGGTGGCTGCGTGCCTCTGGCCTGGACACAGGACTGCCGCTGAGGAGGCATCACCCCCATCATCATGACAAAAGAGTTGAGTTCCTGGTCCTCCTGGATCTCCTTAAGCCCCAACAAGCTAGCACCAGACTTTCCTCCGCATTCGCAGTCAGTCTGCGTCTTCTCTTCTGTGTAACAGGCAAATATCTTTCGTATATAGTCAACCATTTATTGAATTAGACATCAAAGAGTAATTATAACATTTATGACACGTGATTATATTTTACATTATTAAGATTAAAATGAAATAAATCAGGATGAGTTAAAGTTTTTGTCTCTAAAATAATTTGTTGCATTTTTTAAAATTTTGGAAAAAAAAGTTCTTGCACAAACGGTCACTGATCCTACTCCTATAGAATAAAGTAAAGAAAGTAAATATGTACTTATAAAGAATAAATAGAATAAAGAAAACTGTTCAAACAACAATGAACCTTAGGTATGAACAAATTTGAACTAAACAAATTTGAATTAAACAAAATTGACATTTTTTTAATCGATTAAACTTAACATAAAACAAAAAAGAACTCAAATTAATTATAACTGAAGCACAATAAATTTTAAATACATGCATGTTGTTAGTGCCACAGAGGTTAGTAAATAAGATATTATTATCAACCGACATACCTCGTCTATCGCTGGTGAAGTCGCCCAACCCGTTTCGCAATGGCTGCATCATCAATGGCACTAATTTAACGTTCTAAAATCACGAATATAAATACCTATTTTAACTGAATGGTGCCAATACATATGCCTAAATTTCCTACCTAACAGTTTTATTTTATTTAATCTTTTTTTTTGTCTTTTAAACTTTAAGTCGTCTTTTCATATTTTTTATTGGTTTAAATATTATGTCTGCTTGGTGCTTAATTTGTTCGTTTATTAGGTTATCAGTATTTTTGTGTTTATATATTTCCATTTCCTCTATTACATTTAATGTTTTACCTTTTTGTCCTATTTTAATAATTGAGTTTTCAATACTGTCGGGTTCATGTCCGTGTTTTTTTTAAATGGTTAGCAAAATTTGATTTATTCGTGTTATTTAGTTATTGAGTTAAAATAGGTATTTATATCCGTGATTTTAGAAGGTTAAATTAGTCCTATTGATGATGCAGCCATTGAGAAACCGGTTGGGCGACTTCACCAGCGATAGATGAGGTATGACGGTTGATAATAATATCTGAATACATTTTAACGTATAGAAAATTAAAAACAATAAGTAAAGAAACCAACTGTCCCAAAATATGTTATCAAACTTCTTTTTACAGTACACTGATAAATCGGTTTTACAGACTAAAAAGGGAGGACAGTAACACCTGTCCGAAATTCCCGATTGTCGGAGTCTTCCGATTCTATTGTATTTCGGAAGCTGACATGTTGAAAATGTTGAAATGTTGACATGCTGAAATGTTGAAAATTTCACAAACAACATACAAAACCTTTTTAGCTAAAAAGGTCGAAAAACTTGGACCAAACAACTATAGGTGGTCTAGCAGAGGTGTAAACAAAGCGACCACAGGTCATATGGTGGTCAATTGTGCAAACATCGGACTGTGTCTGACCGATCCGAGCGAGTCCGCAGCTCCAGATTTCTTCTGTTCCATCCGAAATCCGTTAAAGGGAAGTCCATAGAACTGTGGTATGAGTGTAGTAGTATTTAGTCAGCGACCATGAAAGGTTTTGAATCCATACAAAAATTACTACAGAAAAAAATAATATGGTGATTTAGTAATTTTACAAAAAAAAAACTATGTCAAATTAGTGGAATATTGAGAAAGAACTTTTTATCAACCAGTGGATAAGGACAAAAATAATATTTAAATATTATAATTCCTCTACTTATGAATTTAATATTATAATAATTCTTCGGCTTACAAATTGAATATTATAATATTACAATTCCTCGACTTACGAATTTAATAGTATAATACTATGTTAAAATTCCATATTGTAATTCCTCGACTTACGAATGTAATATTATGATTCATCGGCATACAAATTTAATATATATTAATATTTAATATTGCAATTCCTAGACTTACGAATTGAATAATATAATATTATATTAATATTTAAATATTAAAATTCCTCAACTTACCAGTTTAATATCATAATATTATATTAATATATAATATTATAATTCCTCGATTTACGAATTTAATATTATAATAATATTTAAATTGATAAAAGTATCGAAATAGAAATAAAATTAAAGTTTATCAAAACACGGTCAGTTCTTCTGGTACAAATTAAACTCTCATTGCTAACATTTCGGTTTTTATTTAAAACCTTGTTCATAGGCCTACAAAACAGAGGAAATATAAGAAATAATTCAATCATACAAAAATTAAACATACATAAAAAGTGCAATTAGTTACAATTAAGAAATAACAATTGAAATTTTAACAATAGGTTAGTGAGAGAACTTACAGAAGTATAAACTTTTTGAAACAGAAAGTATTACATTACAAATTATTTTACAAAGAAAAATAGTCTACAGATTTCAACAACTGATTAGTTTGAATGAACACGTGACAATGAACTAAAATAAACCCCCTGAAATTTCACCAGACAACCAACAAGTTTTTTTTTTGTATGACTTGTATGATGACTTTTATTTTTATACTAGCAAACGTACCCGTCTTTGACGAAATCAAAAATTCTATTATACTTGGTATTAGAAATACCATTATCAAAATACCAATAGAAATTATAGAATAGTAGAAAATACCATTATTAGTACAGTATTAAGCCTCTGTGTACACCACATTAGTTATCTGTCCTTCAGGTTTATGGAAAAACAAACAAGAACCTCTGACTCTTGAGGAAGTAAACTACAGTTGACATGCGAGAAAAACTTGGTCTCGCTAACTTGAATTCCTGCATTAGAAAAGTTTCCCCTTGCGACTTAGTTAACGTCAATACCGAAATAGACTCTGAAGGGACTTTGCAATCGTTTCAACGGAAACAGACAGTGGCTCGGAATCAATGATATGCGTGGTATACACACAGACTCCCAATTTCACACCCAGTCATGATGCCGCCTAATATTCAGGCTTTATCTATGCAGAGCACAAACTCAGAGTCGTGTCCCGTTACACAGTTTTAGGGCACTCACGTTTCGTAACATGAAATTTGTTACTGCTACTAAATTGCAGCATGATTGGTACTCCTACTTTAAGTTTTTACTCATCAGCGGACTGTCCAGGAGAAGGAAATTCAGTTGGATTATTAACTGCTTCCTCATCACTAATCACTTTCTTTACTGACTTGTAAGTTCTTTCTTCGGCTTGATATAGCGTAAGAAATTGTTTGTTGATTTTTCCTACCTGTTCATATTAAGGGTACATATAAACTAGTTCAATGTGGATTGAATTAACTTACGAAAACTAAATTTAAATACGAAATAAATATAAAGATGATAGAAGAAATGCATCAAATGAGTTAGCAAGAACTTACCTGCTGCTGAAGTTTGAGGAACAGAACTCTTTGCAGTGTTCTTTAGAAAGTCTAGCATGGCAGCGTCTTCAAAGGGAATCCCTCTGCACAATTCCGAGGCCAAGGGTATGACGAGAGACTGAAAGGGCTGCAACATTCAAACGTTGGTTCACCATTCAAGTGTTGACCAATACATTGGTATATGGAGAACAGGGAGTTCTCAACCTTTGTGTTAGGTTAGGAAGTAGGGGCAGACAGTGCCGTAGAAACCATTTTTCCCTCCTCCTCTCCCGCTGGCACGTGATAATCCGTTAACATTCAAAAACTCCAGAAAATTCCACGGAATTACAATCAAAGATCTCGTTTTAAACTGCTAAAAGTCATCGGTCCCAGACTTACATCTTATAACAGTACTCGTATACATATACAGTCATCAAAGAATAACTATAAAAGTTATAAGTATTGATAAAAGTATCGACCGTGGAATAGAAACAAAACTATAGTTTATCGGGACTCGGTCAGTTTTTCAGGTTCAAATTAAACTCTCATTGCCTTTGCAATTGCATAAGGCAATGCGAGTTTAGTTTGAACCTGAAGAACTGACCGAGTCCCGATAAACTATAGTTTTGTTTTTTTTTTTATAAAAGTTATAGTTATAATAATACAGTCATAAAGAATTGTTAAATTAAATTAATTGTCTACGCAAATAAATATAATAAATTTTCAACCCCATTAAAAAACTAGTTTTGAAACATTTAAAATGATTAATTTTTAATTTGCAAATATTACAGTTGAAAATCCGTTTAAAAACATTACTACACAAATAAAACATAAAAACAATTACGATGATAAAAACTCATTTCGATATAACATTTCAGATTTTTCGTTAACTTTTTATTATTTTGATTTTTTTTTCTATATTCTATTTCCCCCCCCCCCCCTCCCTTGCTACACCACTGGAGGCAGTCCCACAAGAGAACACACATAGGCCGAAAATTGGTCCTTTGTGATACAACATAATGAATATTCTACATTGGGAGTCCTAAATTTTGCCTAACTTAAATGGATTTAGAGTAGGGATTTTAGTGTTTTAAAACTTTTGACATTAACAGATAAATAAATCATTGAATTAATACTTTCTGTCTGACTTCGCATCTCACTTGAATCGGATCAACAATTTAATAAATTCGACCTTGTCCATCAATTACAGCATTAAAAAAAAAAAAGGTTTTTATGAACATCATAATGAGTACGGTAAATAATCAATCAATAAATCATGAATGGGGGAATCAGATCACTTAGTAAGAATACTTCAAAATTATGAATGGGGAATCACAGCACACTGTAAGATTACTAGAAATTCATGAATTGGGGAATCAGAGCCCATTGTAAGAATAATTCAAAATCATGAATGGGGAATCAAATCACGTTGTAAGAATACTTCAAAATTATGAATGGGGAATCAGATCACATTGTAAGAATACTTCAAAATCATGAATGGGGAATCATAGCTCGTAAGATTACTAGAAAATCATGAATGCGGTGATCAGAGCCCATTGAAAGAATACTTCAAAATCATGAATGGGGAATCATAGCACGTTGTAAGAATACTTCAAAATTATGAATGAGGAATCATAGCACGTTGTAAGATTACTAGAAAATCATGAATGCGGTGATCAGAGCCCGTTTAAGAATACTTCAAAACAATGGATGGGGAATCATAGCACGTTGTAAGAATACTTCAAAATAATGGATGGGGAATCATAGTATGTTGTAAGAATACTTCAAAATCATGAATGGAGGTAATCATAGTCTATCAGTCACAGCATTCAAAGAATTGGTTGTTACCAACATCATAAATAGTAAAGTAATTAAAGTTAGTTGAACTTTGTAAGAAGAGCTTAAATAATTGACCTCATCGAGGAAGTTGATGCCCGCGACTTCGGCCTGTATGTCTGAGTCTCTGTCATTAGGAAAGAGTTTCCGGTAGTAGGCCAAAGGAGAGGAGAACAAATCCATGCCTTTTTCTTCTGCTTCTGCAATGGCTGCAGCCACTTCGGGGTCCATATCTTCATCCTAATGAACACAAGAGAGTTATTACATATATAAATTACAAAATAGCGTATAACATAAATAATAGTTAAATAATCGTTTAATATTTATTTAGAATAGACTTTAGTGATGAATTATGTTGTTTGTTTTCAATGAGCACAGATAAGAAAGGCTTATCTCAAACAAAAATCTTTCTACAGCAGGACCCTAAAATAAAGAACTAACACTAATGACTAACCTTTGACATATATTGTTCGTTTTGGAAACCACGATCAAGCGAATATTATTCCCTTTGATCATGTAAATTTGGTCATTGCAGAGCAGGACCGTAGAATAGACAAATAACACTGATGCCCGAGATAATGCAGTTAAAATGTATAAATAAAATTAAGACATATACAATTAAAATATGCAGTAGCTTCTGCATTAACGACCTTTCTGCTGATGGCCTCGAGTTTCCTCACTACCGTTCGTTGTTCTTGAGGTAATTTCCATATACAATGGGCCAGATATATGTGAACTAAGAAAACTAATAACACACAACTGGCACAACTTCATTAAATTACTAACACACTATAAAAGAAACAAGCTTTCGAACATACATTGGTCATCTTCAAGTAAAACTATTACTAAAATCTACAGAAAAGTAATAAATTAATCTTTAAGAAACTAAACATAACTGGTGTAACACAAGTAAATCAAGAGAAAATACAGTTTGTGAAGGCAAAACCAAAAGTAGGTTCCAGCAGGGTTGCAACAACGTTCAGGTTAGACCCTCAATTGTTGCCAACCCCACTGGCTTCTAGTTCTTTAACAAATTTAAAACTATTTTCAAAAGTGGTGCTACTCGGGATAACATTAAGATCGTAATTTTGGATATTGAGGCTGGGATTGATGTACAGGGCTTCCAGGATGGCTGATCTATTCTTGTCCTAATTGTATTGTAGTGCCGAAGTTCCCTCAACTAACATTCCTCTGGTACGTTTGATTCCGTGAGCTTTCTCAGTATGTTTATTGTGGGCTACTGTCGAGAAATGCATAGTAAAAAGTCTTGAGAGCTTCGTTGCAGTCATCCCAATATACTTAGAATTCAGGGTTGCATAGTCCCCTGTTGAACATGAGTACTAATATACTAGGTGACTGCGTTAATGCAGAATCTGCGGCATATTTTAATTCTATATATCTCCATGAAGATTTGCTGCCCACTTAAACTAATAAAATGTAAGAGTAAACCAGTAATTTAAAATGGGAACAGATTAAAAAACAAAAGCCGGGTTATATCGTTTATTTGAAAATCACAATCAAGAGAAGTTTATTTACTGTATTCTACAATCTAGAAAACGTTATTTTAATTACGGTCATTTCGTCATTGTAGAGCAGTAGTGTAGGATATATAAATATGAGTTCAAAATCAAAGAAGAGTAACAGACAGAGTAAAGAAGCACACTTACAAACTCAAATTTTCTGGCAATCCCTCTTCAGGAGAAAAGAGAAAGGGAGTATATATATATATATAAATTTCACATAAACTCGTGAAACAATCAATGATCAAACCAAAATATAAAATGGGGAACAAAGACTAAAAGACTTTTACCGTTCCGTCTTTGTAGCGATTTGGGCATTCACTCTGAGGTTCAAATAGATTTCCATGTTTGAGGGTATATGTGGCAATACCGGCAACATTGTTGGTCTCCAACCGTCTCTGTACCAGTGCGCTTGGTTTCCCTCTCTTATCTCTCCTGAAGACGGTTCAATCGAAAATTAGGGACTGTAAGTGTGTGTTTTTAATTTCTCTATGTTTCTTTATGTACATTGAACTGTATTTGTCCATTTCGGATCGTATTTTCTTCTTTTATATATATATATATATATATATATATATATATGAGCATTAATATAGCATATTTATCATTGCTCTATAGTGAACGTATGAGCATAATGAAAATTGGCTTCCCTTGATAGTTGTTTTCAAAATAAACGATATACTCCGGGAGCTGAGCATTAGTGTTTTTAGAAATTGCTTTGAAAACTATGAATGGGGAATCATAGCCCGTTGTAAGATTACTGCTAACGTAGTGCAATCAGTTATTAAAAATTTAATCGTATAAACAACGCATGTATTCTTCTACTTGTCACAGATACTCACTCTTAGTTAATGCCTGAGGAAGAACACTAAGTGTTCGAAACGCGTTGTTTATACCATTAAATTTTTATATGTGGAGACCATTTCATTAGCTTTTTACCCCCACAATTTAACTTATAGTTTAACATTAATATTTTGAAAAAACCCAGTTAAGAAAAGCTTCTTTTAATCAGTAGAGGAATTGAAATCAAAAACTTGATTAAAAAAAAAAATCACTTCATACTCAAGTCCTGCATGAAGAGCATGATGGTCTTGCAAATCTAGACTTTGCCTTTACCTGTGTCTGCCACTCAAAGAGATGTCGTACACCCTCGGCACATCTTACGTCTTGCAACTTTATCTTTGATGCATCAGTCGAGATCTCAAACAGTCCATAGTCCTTACATTTCAAAAAAACATAAATAAAAAAAACACATGTATAGTTTGCAATGTGTTGCATGTAAACATGACCCAGCACAATGCAAGTGATTTTCATGTTAACAGTGTGAACGGCCGCTTTCAGCAGTGATTAACTTTTCAATTTCCTCCAACTGGTTCCTTGTTACTGAAGACTTGTTTAGTATGTCTCAGTAGCTAAGGCTTTGTACTTCCTTGATAATCACAAGTTTTATTTTAATTCATTTGCTTTTCGCTGCTTCATAACATATCAGACAACTTGTTCTCCTGATTACCATGAATGTCAAACATACAAACATAGTAGTGGAGTAGTTCTAGCTCTTCTGGAGTTGTAGGGTAAATAGTCAGCGTGATGCTGGATGAGAGACACAACGAGGGTGGTGATAATTATGAAATAATAAAAAAGAGTTGATTTCTATTCATTAAGAATCAGTTTAAAAAAAAATAAAGGTGAATAATTTCAGAATACAGGTACCTGTTCTTTAAGAGGTTTCAAAGTTTGCCTTATCAAATTATAGAAATCTTCTTGAGTTCGCTTTTCAGAAGTAGCAGCAACTTCAGTTGCTTCATCTTCAGGTTGAAAGTCGCGAAATCTTGAAGCAAAGTCTACATCGCCGCTTTCAGCAGTGATTAACTTTTCAATTTCCTCCAACTGGTCTCTTGTTACTGAAGACTTGTTCAGTGTATCTTTAGCACCAGGACCTTCTCCTCCTTCCATTCCTGTTGAAACAGCTGTCTAATTTAATTCTAACGTAGTGAAATCAGTTATTATGTGGTATTTATTCGTTTCGAACACGCAGTGTTCTTCCTCAGGCATTAATCATTTTATAAGAGAGTAAAATCGTACTCTCTTCCTTATTTTATTTTTATTTTGTACTATATTTACTTTGTACTATAGATAACTCTCTGATGACATTGTATTTTTTAGTTAATGCCTGAGGAAGAACACTACGTGTTCGAAACGCGTTGTTTATACCATTAAATTTTTATATGTGGGGACCATTTCATTACCTTTTTACCCTACAATTTCTTATTTAAGTTATTTATCACTATTACAGTCAAATTTATATTTTTGTATGGTAAAACACACACACGCACACACACACACACACACATATATATATATATTCGAAAGTCACTCTGAGAGCTTCAGAAGAAGCACTTATTAGTCTTCTGGGCGGTAGATCGGCTCCTGGGCTTAACCTCAATCGTTGATTTTTTTTTTTAAAGTTGTTATCAGCTTTTAATTTTATTTTAGTTAAATGTTTTCATTTTTTAATTTTTATTTGGCTTTTATCTCTTTATCTTCCCTGTCTACCTTTCCTCCGAAAGTTGGCTACACTGTTTGAGTGCTTCAGTTCGAACGCCAAGTCAGTCGTTATCAGCCTTTGGAGCGATTCACATCTTTTCCTGAAGACGAGGACATCGAAATATAGTAGTGAGTTCAGTGATTTCTTTTCTATGTGTTCTTTTAAAAATTCTAGTTTATATATATACATGATCAAACCACAATAAATGGGAAAACAAGACTAAGATCTTTCAACCGTAACATGCGGTCTTCGTCAGAGTATATACTTCTGAGCGAAGACTGCTCCATGGAAACGATTATGAGTGGTCATGCCTATCTCCGGACTCTAGCCCTATACTAAATCCGATTTACCTTTCCATCTGTCTATTTCATTGAATGCCTGTTGTGGCATGTCTCCGAATTGTTCTACTTATCACGTTTTACCATCGGTATCTGAATTGTTATATCGAATCTCTATTCACCCCTTTCTCTGAATTAGGGTTATGGTCTTACCCATTTATTTCCTGTATGACATCCCGCTCTTGTTTTCCATTCTTTCCTCTTTTGGAACTGATGCAACAAACAAGACGGTCACATAAGATTGTGAGACTTTCCTCCCTCATATTCAGTAAATTCCGAAGCCCACATGGTCCAACCATAAATTATAATATTTAAACTAATTTTAGGGAAATTGAAATAAAAACATCTAGGCAGTTTCATACAGATTGATTATAAACATATTTTTTCAACAATTTAATATTATTTATATTTATTATAAATCATTACAAAATTATAGATACCTTAACAGATACATATTTACTCTATTATACTTGAAATAAATAAAATAAAACATAATTTACTACAGCATTGTTATCAATATATTTACACAAATATATACTCATTATGAAACATTTAACTATAAATTTACACTAAACAACATTATAACTAACACAAAAATGAAAGAACAACTAAAAGCTACTAATATTAACAGGGCGCTTTCTCCATGGATTTCAAGTATATCAACGAGTGTCTTGGATTTTATATTGGAGGTTTATAAGGAATTGAAGTTACAGGCTGTTAGGACAGGGCAGAGGCTTCCTTACAGCTATCTCTTATTGAATGTACCCGTATGCTCTTGTTGATATACCATCCTCCATAATGACTCTCTTGTCATCAAGTGGGGACAGTGAAACCTTGTTTGACTTTACAGTTTTCACTTCATGATCAAACGATCTTATACTATTCATCGATGTGAAAATTGGAGATTTGCTCTCCAACACTTCTATGAATGAATGGAATGTGATATGCTTCTTTACTGCACTTTTCCCTATCCCTTTGACTTTTTTAATTTCTTCTTCCCCCTCTACGTCTATTGCATACATTTTTGCTCTTAGTCCTATGAATCGTTTAATGGGTTTTCCTTCCACTTCATCCTTGAATAGTCCCAGAACTCCCTTGTTTACAGAGGGGATGATAAGCGACGGGATCGGGTTTGAGGTGTCCAAGTAGTCCAAGCGGTCCAGTCTGTCCTTATACATATCCACCGTTTTGATGTGGTAGATAAAGCTGTCCGTGTCCGTATAGAGTAGAGAGAGTCGTTCAGGCCCGTAGAAAGACATCACCTCATCATAGTGGAACTTGTACATGAGTTGCTTGCTCAGTTCCAGTCTCAGGCAACCTTAAGTTTAGCCATATGCACTGCCACTAGGTTCTCGCCGTATACCGTCCAGTCCAGGAAGGTCGGCTTGGCTACCAGTTTCTCAACTTTTATCGGACCAGTCACCAAACGGATGTTACAACGGTTTTTTACCCGTTTCAGGGTCTTCCGAAAACATGAGTTGTTCATGAGTTTGTATACGTTCTTTTAAAAGTCATTAGAGGATTGTTTCCGGAGGATATTCTCTAGGGATATTTTGGGTTTAAGCCAGCAAGCCTGTTTGAATTGGAGCACCCAGTGGATCTTCTTTAACCTGAGACTGTGGTACATAGCTTGTTTTAGATTCATATAATGTAGTACATACTGCTTCCTTTCCCCTAAATGCGGTATCAATTCCTTCATACCTTGTGGCGCAATATTCTCGGGCAAAAAGGGGAAGGAGTTGTGTAAACGATTTCAATATAAGAATATATAACTTTTATATATATAAATATACCAATAAAATAAGTTTTTGAAGTAATGAGCTTTGATGCTATACCGACAGCTTGGCGAGACTCCTTGAAAGACTCCACCAGCTCCGGTTTGACTCCTTTGAGCTGCATCGCCCTAACCGCCTCGCACGTCGGCAGGTTGTCAGTAATTCCCAATAGCTCCACCACTAGAGCCACACTCTTCTTGGTCGCTTCCTCTTCAGTCGTCTCATCCCCTGCGCCTTGGCACAGTGCACCCAAATCCTAAAAAAAAATAAATCTTTTATTTTTAATTCAAATCAATTTTTTTTAGTCTATCAAGTTATAAAAAATGTTTAATTAAATAGTGATTAACTTTTATTTTTTTTAAATATATATTCCTATTATTAGACGAATCTAATTTTATATATTATTTTTTAAATTTATGTTATTAGAAGAATGAAATTTTAGATTTCCATTATTTTTGTTTATTTCTATATAGCTGAACTGTATAAAAAAAAAATCTGGAGTGGCCTACACTCTACTTTACTATAAGTAACTCAATGTCAAATTTCTTGAGTATATAAAACATAACGTATTATTTAAGCATAACATAAATATCTAAATGGGATATAATTATTAGCATTGCATTCGTGTGGTAGTACAGATAGTGATTGAAGGACATATCAATTTATAAGCTTATTTTTGTACATCACAAATAATTTATTATTTGCAAATAATTTCATTAGTATAACTACAGCAGCAATAACATTTTTGAAAAACCAATGTGAACATTTCTTGAAACGAAATATTATCCTACAAGAGAACATGGCTATTGTTCAAATAGCCAGTAGATTTCTTACATCGTTTACTTGACATCCTTCTACATTGAATATTAATGTAAAATTTTCAAATTTGAAACAGTAAATACCCTTT
Organism: Hermatobates lingyangjiaoensis; assembly: GCA_026182355.1. Lineage (NCBI taxonomy): Eukaryota > Metazoa > Arthropoda > Insecta > Hemiptera > Hermatobatidae > Hermatobates > Hermatobates lingyangjiaoensis. The sequence goes on from JAPFBL010000623.1 coordinate 36,713, forward strand.
TTTTCTCTGAAAAACATCTAAAACAGCGAAGAAAATGTTGTTTTAAGGTGATTTGTTAATTAAAGATGGACGATAATTACAGTTATTAATCTCTAAACGAAAGATTTATATTTTGAATTAATTATCTTTTACATTTTTGGTTTTTAACAGAATTATTATACTGGGAATTTTATGGCTTCTTAGTATTTAATAAGATCATTTTCCTTCCCCTTTGTCAAATAACATATATGCGAATTTTTTTTTTAATGAGTGTTATCATTTACCTGCACAATATTATTCCTCTTACATCTCTTATAAGTCAATAATATATTTTCATTTTTCCATTAGAAACATCAATTTATCTCAGTGGATTCGCTCAAAAAATTTCTAAGTCAATGTAAACAATGTAAAAAAATACAAAAAATTCGACAAGTATAGCAGGTGATCTCTTAGTCTAGGATAAACAAACAGTTTTTATATCGTTATTGCTCTTTCCCGTAATTGAAACTTCATGATTTTTTTTTTATAAATTGCTAATTTTTTGTTCCATTTTTAGTCAACTTTCATTATTTTTTAACGAGTCGTTTAGCGTCAAAAAAACATTTTCTGAAAACACAAATCGTACTGTAACGCCCCTCTAGCGAATGTAATTTTAGAAAAAAATATCTCAACTCATTCTCCATATAATGTTCTATTTATAGGCATAGTTTCATTCTTGTTTGTCAAACAGTATGGCTTGTATTGCTCTCACAAGGTTTGAGATTGAATTATAAGTCAAAATTTTTACATTTTATTGAAAAAAAAAAATATTTTCTGTTGTTTTAAAATTCTGAATATATTTTTCGTTTGTTGCATTTGAAACCTCAAAGATAATGTAAAAATTTCAAAACTCTAGGGTTATCAGTTTAGGAGAAATAAATGTTTTAAAAAAAACGGTTTTTGGCAAAAAAAGTGACTTTCCCATCATGCATAATTCTTCCCAAACAATAGGGATCTTCGTCTTTATGAGGCCCATTTTTGTGTAAAATATCAACTTGATCCATCAAAGATTCTGGACCGTAGCGTGGTAACAAGCAATGCTAACACACTCACCCACCCACCCACACACACACAGACATCATCGTAAAAACGTCATAAAACGACTTCTGGGACCTCAAAACATGTAATTCCGTCAAAATCTCGAGATCGAATTTTTTCACGATCACTATACTTTACTTATAGTAAAGTAATAATGTACACTGGGCCTTGATGATAAATTAATACGCTCAGTAAGTAATCATGTATTAATGATTAATACATCATTAATGATAAGTTAATGATGTATTTACATACGTTGGTAGACATACAGAGCTATTTGGGAAACCTATTTTATTGGACTTAGGAGACTTTAAAATGCGTATTCGGTTGAAGTACGACTGAAATCATTCACTTCTTGGTATTTCATAGGTTAGGTTGCAATGGCAGTCTCACAAGGGAACACATATAGGCAGAAAATTGACCCTTTGTGATACTACACAATGAAGATTGAAGATGTACATTGGGAGTCCTAAATTTTGCCTAACTCAAGTTGAGATAGAGATCTTTAACCAGTACCGGACATTCTACAGTCTCGGGACCGACGGCTTAACGTTTTTTTTTCCGAGGATGACATGCTCAAATTTATTCACCTCCTACGTTAATAAATCAAAGACCAGAGTGGGTACTGAACCCCGGATCTACCAGTCTTGAGGAGAGTACATTGCCACTGGGCTAAACTGGCCCTCTCTCTATTTCAGTAAATATAAATAAAACAATCAAATATTTATTCTATCAACAATTATTGTTGTATTTCTGTTGTTATTAATAGAAACATTTATGAATAGGTTGATGAGTCTTCTTACACTGTCATCGAAGTGGGTGAGAGGCTTTATAGCTGGACCACCTTCCGAAGGCACGTCGTCTCCAAAGCGCAGTCTTCTGGCAGTCGTCGGCCGCTCTGACTCAACCCCAGCCTTCAAACATCAAATGAAGCAAGTTGATTAGGAAGCAAATGTATGTTATATCAATTAAAACTTAATATTCCACATTAAGTCATCCTTAACAGTTTACATAGATCTTTCAATTAAAACTACAAATAAACATTGGTAATACTAACCATCAAAAACCATAACCGACTGTTTCCATAACTTTCTCTCTCTCCCATCTTCTGCCCACCTATACTTTCTCAATCTCTCTCCCTCTCTTTGTTTCCTGTCACCTGTATTATGTCTATTACTCATTCTTTCCCCCTACCACTCCTCTCATCTCTCCTGCAGTAATTTACATTCACTCGATCCTTTCCTCCTAGCACACACTCTGTCTCTATCTACATCTTGATTTTTCCCTCACTTTGTCTCTCTCTCTCTCTCTCTCTCATCTCTCCTGCAGTAATTTTCATTTACTCGTTCGTTTCCTCCTAACACACACATTCTCTCCCTCTCTCCTCTCCTGCAGTAAATATTATTTACTCGTTCTTTTTCCTCTAAAACATTCGATCTCTCTCTCTCTCTCTCATCCAGTAATTATCATTTCCTTGCCGCTTTCCCCCCCTAACTTTCTCTTCTTTTTCCACTCCTCACTTCTCTCTTTCCATCATCATTCTCTCTCTCCCTCCCAGCCATATCACTCTCTCTCTCTTATTACTCTCTTCCCGTTTTAACTCTCTCTTTTTCTATGATCTCCTCAATATCTCTCCTCCTCTAATAACTCTCTCTCTCTCTTTCTCCCTCGTCTCTACCTTTCTGCTATATCTCTATTTCCACATTTCTCATTCCCTCATCTTCCTCCGTAATCTCTTTTTCTGCCTTCTCTCTCACTTCCCCTCATATTTCTCTCCTCTAACTTCTCTATCCCTCCCTCTGATAACATATTACTACCCAACTGAGTACCAACTTCACTCAGCATTTCATATTCAAATAAATGAGGAAGTAATTCATTCTACGAAACAATTGCAAACAGGTTGTTTTTACAATATATCGTTTCAGTAGAGATAATTTGTTAAATAATATATTCCATATATAACTACAACACAATGACAAATCAAACAAGCATTGAGGTCAAAATTAAATAACTGTCATTTTGATTACATTTAATTAATATAACCACTCCATTTACCTTTGATGTTGTTTTTGGGGGAAATTCTGACATCGGTTCAAAAGGTTCGTCCCAGTCAATGTCCTGAAAATGATCAATCATAAGTAAACAATTGGAATTTATATATATGTATATATATATATATATATATATATATATATATAGTTCACACAGGAAAGAGAAAACACAAATAAAAGACACACACAAAAGACTCACAACGATATTTCGACAGTCGTCGTCATCGGGTAGAAGTAGTCCCTTTGAGTAGCTGAAGCTAACTAATATATATATATATATAACACAAGATATCACAATGATGAGACTATAATCGTTAGACCAAAGCAACTAGTCATAGTCACACGATGAACTACAATGTGACTATTATGAGTACCAGTAATTTGGCCAAGTTAAGTCAGTCCCTTTTCTTCCTAGAGTTTAAATTTCATATAATATATTATATATATATATATATATATATGTTGAATGCCAGATTAGTTATTGAAAAAGACGAGCCAATCCCTGTTACGTATTACTTTGGGCACTTCTTATTGGTTGTGGGTGTTTTTTCGTTAAACACGTTTCTCCTTAGCACACTCCGTCTGCTCGGCCGCCTCAGCCTTCACTCCAGGAGAGGGCTCGCAGTCCCTACTTAATTTTCCAATAGAGTTGGATGAAGGTCTTGGCGTCCTGGCTTGAAGGTGTACCTCGTCGAACTCGGTGTTTACTATGGGCTTAGTGGTTTTCATTAGATACTGGTTGTTGGTGTTTTCTGTAGATTCTATTGTTGTGGGTGTATGTAGAACCTTTCCCCGTCGGTTTCCTAACACGCTTGGCCGCATCCGCCGTCCTTCCTGGAGAGGGCTCGCAGTCCCTACTTTAATTTCACAGAGGGCAGGAATGGCATAGGCGTCCTCACGTAGAAGAATTCCTCGTAAGAACCTGGTCCGGGCTATGGGCATTATGAGTTGAAGTTGAGTGTGTGTGGCGTTTGTCATTAGACCCCTTTACTGCAGTGTTTTCTTGAAGAATGCGTGGCGCCTTCCTCGTGTCGTTGCGACCGGTTTCGACCGTTCCTCGGTCATTCTCAAGCTGGTGGGTGTAGTTCCTGGCTGGATTGTGCGTTATTATATGTTGAATGCCAGATTAGTTATTGAAAAAGACGAGCCAATCCCTGTTACGTATTACTTTGGGCACTTCTTATTGGTTGTGGGTGTTTTTTCGTTAAACACGTTTCTCCTTAGCACACTCCGTCTGCTCGGCCGCCTCAGCCTTCACTCCAGGAGAGGGCTCGCAGTCCCTACTTAATTTTCCAATAGAGTTGGATGAAGGTCTTGGCGTACTAAGCCCATAGTAAACACCGAGTTCGACGAGGTACACTTCCAAGCCAGGACGCCAAGACCTTCATCCAACTCTATTGGAAAATTAAGTAGGGACTGCGAGCCCTCTCCTGGAGTGAAGGCTGAGGCGGCCGAGCAGACGGAGTGTGCTAAGGAGAAACGTGTTTAACGAAAAAACACCCACAACCAATAAGAAGTGCCCAAAGTAATACGTAACAGGGATTGGCTCGTCTTTTTCAATAACTAATCTGGCATTCAACATATAATAACGCACAATCCAGCCAGGAACTACACCCACCAGCTTGAGAATGACCGAGGAACGGTCGAAACCGGTCGCAACGACACGAGGAAGGCGCCACGCATTCTTCAAGAAAACACTGCAGTAAAGGGGTCTAATGACAAACGCCACACACACTCAACTTCAACTCATAATGCCCATAGCCCGGACCAGGTTCTTACGAGGAATTCTTCTACGTGAGGACGCCTATGCCATTCCTGCCCTCTGTGAAATTAAAGTAGGGACTGCGAGCCCTCTCCAGGAAGGACGGCGGATGCGGCCAAGCGTGTTAGGAAACCGACGGGAAAGGTTCTACATACACCCACAACAATAGAATCTACAGAAAACACCAACAACCAGTATCTAATGAAAACCACTAAGCCCATAGTAAACACCGAGTTCGACGAGGTACACTTCCAAGCCAGGACGCCAAGACCTTCATCCAACTCTATTGGAAAATTAAGTAGGGACTGCGAGCCCTCTCCTGGAGTGAAGGCTGAGGCGGCCGAGCAGACGGAGTGTGCTAAGGAGAAACGTGTTTAACGAAAAAAACACCCACAACCAATAAGAAGTGCCCAAAGTAATACGTAAACAGGGATTGGCTCGTCTTTTTCAATATATATATATTATATATATATATATATATATATATATATATATATATATAACTCACCACAAAAGAGAAGGAGGTAATCGCTCTGAGGTAATTCGTCTATAACACGTTGTCAGAGAGCAAGCGAGTTTCTCTTTTGTGGTGAGTTACTTGAATATTTACAACACCGAAAAGACGATCCAAACTGGACACAATAACAGTTCAAAATTGAAGATAGGTAGCACAGAAAGTAAAAGAAACACACTTACAGACTCAAATTTTCGGGCAATCCGTCTTCAGGAGAAAAGAGAAAGGGAGATCAAACACGTTGTAGATGCAAGGGCTAGTAACCCGTTGCGGTAGTAGCAACGAGTTTGGTCACCCTTTCTCTTTTCTCCTGAAGACGGATTGCCCGAAAATTTGAGTCTGTAAGAGTGTTTCTTTTACTTTCTTTCTATTTGATGACCAGTTCAAAATTATTTTTTCCTTTTTGTTATTTGTTTTGGTTTCATTTTGTAATTATAACTTTTTTAAGTTTTTACTTTTTGTGAGTTGCCAATAGTACATATCACAAAATAATTTAATCATAGAATATTGACAAATAAAAATCAACCATTATTAAAACGTTGAATTCATTGCATTCAGTTATTTTATGCAAATATCATAAGTACGTTAGTGTCAGACAGATTGTTGTATACTTTACACGATTAGCATCATATCTCGAACATTTCCAATGCACCGATCGTACAATATATGATGGATTAGAAAAAAAATGTTCGATGGTGCTTACCCCTTCCAGAGACTCTGGCAAGTCCGGAGAAAGTTGGCCTCCCTGTGAGAAAAAGAAAAACAAGGTTAGATAGCTGTTAGAGATATAAGAATGGAGTTTCAGTACTCTGTCTAGCTCATAAAGTACCTTAATAAAATTATAAGTTCATATACTATATGTTATGGAAATATTAATGATTGATTAGAGGATATTACTTTTTAGACCTGTTCCAGGAGAAGAGATAGTGGCTTATTTACCATTTGGGACCCATTTTAGTTATGTGTGAACCACATTACCGGTTTTTGTTGTTTTGTTTATAATTTCGTTATCATAGACAAAATGGAGACGGCAGTATTAAAATTATCAGTTAATTAAATTTATTGTCAATAACTATGGTTGTACAAGGAGAGCTCACACATGCGAGCTACTTATAACATGATAAATAACAATCATCTATCCACTGTATTTATTTATATTTCATATGAAAGTAATAAGTTTTTTTCTTCTTACCCGATTCAGTCTCCCCACACATTGTTAAACTATTTCTTAATTTCAAAAGAAAAAAAATTAAAAGTAAAGAGTAAGAGGGAACTTAATGACTAGCTTTACTGCACTTAAGAGACACTTTATTGTTTCAAAGTGACCTAAGCATAATTCGACTGGTCATCCTGTGTATCAATCTGTTTTAATGTTGATTTGATTTTTAAAATTGTATGTGATGTTCATTTTTTCAATATCATGTGATCTACCTTTGGTGATATATAATAGCTATATGGTGATCGACTGGTAGATCGCGATTTACGTATTGAGCACTCCTGGGTTATAAGTTTAGTTCATAGTAAAGTTGAGAATAGATCACTTCAAACTTTTTAATAAGACATACTTCCCTAGAGTAGTTTTGTTATACTATACATACTCGACTATCATACGACCTCCCAATTTGCATGCATAAAAAATTATTTTATCATATGTCTCACGCGAGTTCCTTTCTGGAGAGAGAAGTTAGGCTTTCCTAAGCTAGATTTTTGTACCTTAAAACTAAACTAAAGGTTATAATTCTACTTATAATACTTATTCTACTTATAATTCACGCCATTGAAGCACATATACATAAACACTATTGTGTGAATGGGCCATTACAAGCTTTTTTATTAAAATCAGTTAAGTAAACAATAGTCTTTTATCAAAATAATGTTTATTTTAGATACAGTTGCTGTTTTTTGGTCAGAGTAAATAAATATACTGTTTGATCGACATCGTGGCCTAGGCTAGAAATGCATTCGATATTTTTATATATTGTTTATGAAGCAACCCCCTAAAATTAGCTTAAGAAAAAGGTCGAATGTTACACTAGTAAATACAGTATTTCATGCTAATAAAGTATTGGTAATTACACGTCAAGTCGAAACATGTATTAACTCAAACAATGTGTTCTACTAAATAACTTGCGTTAAATGTTTGTAAGGAAAATGAACTAGACAATTTTATTTAGGTATTTTATAGTCGTTTTTAAAAAAATCTACTGTTCAACATATTGACAAACATTATCATAACTGACATCTGTGATAAAGTCTATACCACTATACATACACCCGTACATGTACTTAATTATTCACACAATACTAGATATGTGTACTAATACTTACGGCTCCAAAGAAATCATCAGGCTCCATTTCCCAATCTTCATACAAGTCCTGAAATCAAAAAGAAATAAAAATTAAATGAATGAATTCTAAATATCTATATTAATCTAATAATTGAAATTATGTAATATTTCAAAAAGGAGACATAGACAAAACTTATATTACAGCTTTGTTTAAAAACATATATCTAAACTTGAATAACCACAGTACTCACCCTGCATTCTTTTACTACCTCTTAATCATTATCTCTCTTTCTCTATAATATATAAAACTGACCAAAAAGAGCAACACAAAAAGAACGAAAACACTTGCCTTCCGAATCAATATATTTCGATCCGCAGTTCGTAGTCTAGAAGAGAGGAAGAAGAGCTACGATACTATTAGATGAACGGTGCAGAGTCGAGTAACTACTGTTTTGGTCAAAATATCTATTCTAATTACCAAATTTCTTCCTGTTGTTTAGACATACATACATTTTTTCTTTCTGGATCCTTATTCTTGTCATTTCTCTAGCTTTCTAATACGTTGTTTCCAATTTTCAGGTACACCAAATAACAATTCTCCCAATATTTTATACACACTACTTATCATTATTAACATCACTTACTGAAATAACTTTTTACAATTAACCAACGTTTCTGTCACCATTGACCGTCTTCAGAGTATTATAAATAACTTACTAATACTAGGAATTGTTCATCCTTCATAAAATAAAGATAAATAATTTTAAGAAGATCAATACAAAAGTTGAATGCATATAACACTGATAAGAGAAGAATACAACAGTGTTGCCACTTTAGTTTTGCAGAATAATCTAAAATTCTTTCAAAAAACATTAAAATAATCCAAAATATTTTTCGTTCATCTAAAAAAAAAATCTTTAAAAAAACTTGATTAAAAAATAAAATATCAATACACAAGTAGATTATTTAATTATAAGTGTAAAAAAATTCTTTGCGAAATTGTTATGAACATTTCTTTTAACTGTATTCATCTTGATTGATCAATACAAATTTGTATCCTGTAACACTGAGCAAAGAGGCAGAGTTAACTAAATATTAACCACTTACTACTAATAAATAGTTAGGAACTTTCAAACACTAAAACAAAAGCCACGTGCAAACTCTGAACTGTCAAATGCTAACTTTTCGGAATCAAAAATTTAAATTTTAAGAGCCTGCCACTTGCCTACCGTGCGATTTACACATAAAAAAACAATATTTATTAGAAATATTTAAACAAAATATCTTAATTTGAAATAATCTAAATATATTACGAAATCATCCGATTTGTCATTTATCATCTACAGGATAAAATTATCATCGAAATATTCAAAAAATAATTTAGACGAAAATAACCTAAAACTGCAACACTTTTTTGGTTATAACAACTTATAATAACAACTTATTTTTAGTTATAAAAATTGATATTAGGTTTCATATATGAATATATACTTTATACTGGTGGAAGTGATTTCATGGTAACTGACTCCTAGGCTGGAATATTACGATTTTCCCTGATTTCAAAACTATTGATACAAAAATATTGACTTTTTGTTTGGAGTTGTTGATTTTATGAGAGAAGGATTTGATTGACATGAACTCTTACCTGGAATGGCACAGGTGGTGACACCAGGGGGGAGCTAGGCGGTGACACCTCCATATCTTCAGAGGTCAAAATAGTCTCATATTTGCCTGGAGCTCTGACACCAGATATTTTCAAAGGTGCTTTATAACTCAAGCGAATGCTTGGATCTTTTGATTTAATACCCATCACTCGTCTATAGAGCTGTTCACGTCTTTGTATTTGCTCTAAATTAGGTTGTTGAGTTGGGCTATCTTCATCACTTGAATCAACATATGTTAAAGGCTCTCGTCTGTATTTCTCTATTTTTTCTCTTCTTTTCTCTTCTGCCTGTATTCTTTCATGCTGCCTTTCAAAGTAGGTCTTTTTCTTTTCTTCAGGCTTGTTTAGTCGGCTTAACAAGTGAGCGTATTTTTTTGTTGCCGGTGGTGATTTACTAGTGCCAGCCTGTCCAGTATACAGGTCAGGGCACAGCTGTCGCGATGTACCTGCTTCTGGTTGTAAATTCTCTTCTAAATAACTTTTCGAAGCTTTTTTAAAACCCTCTGCCGGTTTATCAGTGACCGTTGAAAAAGGTATATTCTGATATTTTTTGCTCCTCCTTTCCACTGAAACATAATATAACATATATATATATATATATATATATATATATATATATAAAATGAAGGTCCGTGTGGACAATAAACACTTTAACACATAGAAAAGAACACAGAAAGACACTACAGAATTCACTTCGATATTTCGACATCCGTCGTCATCGGGAAGAAGTGCGAAGTACTCGCGTTGAGAAGCAAACTGCAGTCGAAATATCGAAGTGAGTTCTGTAGTGTCTTTCTGTGTTCTTTTCTATGTGTTAAAGTGTATATATATATATATATATTTAATAAAATGACAACGCAATTAAACTATGGAGATCAAAAGTCTACAATGTCCCGGTTGCTAGAGAGTTAAAGTCTTCATAATGAATGATCCACGCCTGTTGGTAAAGACTGAGTGATCTAACTCACCATGTTGCACTCTATGTAACGCGGAGAGGAAACTTCTTATAAAGCGGTAGGAGGGAACCCATGCACAAGCAGAGAGAATCCTTAGTGCCTATCCAACCATGAATTAGGAATCAAAGCTCTGCAATGCCAACACCACATTGGTGAGGGGGGGTGGGGGGTGGGAGGGGTCAATTATCAAAGTACTATGAACAGTCACCGCAATTCTAATTTTTGTAGTGTATATTTGTGTGATCTTTGAACCCTCCAAAACTTTAGTTTCGGAGTGTTTCACCACAATATGAAATGGGAAAACAAGAGTAAGATCTAAGTATTGTTTTCCTATTTCATATTGTGGTTTGATCATTGATTGTTATTTCACGTGTTTATGTGAAATCTTTTTATCTCTTAATAAACAAAAAGACGATCCAAACTGGACACAACACCAGTTCAAAATTGAAGAATAGTAACACACAGAGTAAAGAAACATACTTACAAACTCAAATTTTCGGACAATCAGGAGAAATGGAAACCAAGCACGTTGAAGATGTAGGAGGTAAAAAGTCCTACATGGACAGAGGGCGGTGACTCCCACCTCTATTATGGAGCTTATGTATTATGAAAACCTAACAATATGCACGTTCATTCTTTGTTTAACATCGGACAAAGCAGTTAAAAAAAAGGTATCATATATCTTTGGGTAGTAAAACAATAGTTCAACACTGAACCCTGGAATAAATGATTTGAAGATGCAATAGTATGTGTTCTTTACTCTGTGTGTTACTCTTCTTCGATTTTTGAACTGTTATTATACATTCTGTTATATTAAATACATTCATATAACGAACTTCAGCTGTAGACGATAGACAATTTTAAACCCCCAGAAGCAAGGTTATAAATAGCTTTTCTGCGAATAAATACTCCTCTTTACTCTCAAACTATCTCTTTTAAGAATGAAAGAAAGAGGAGCTTAATAAATTTGATTAAGAACAATTTTTTTGTTAACTTAAAACATTCATTAGTGTTTTTTTGGATGAGGTTACAGGTTAACTAGTGAATCAATGTTCATGTTATATGAAAAAAAGAAATCATAGCAAGAATAGAGGGAAAATGTAAAAAAAAAAGTAACATATTTAAAAGCAATGTGCTTACTTTCTGATTTCCTTCCAGTATATTCGGGAATACCTCTGCTCTTGTCAGCAGCTCGCAGTTTCCTTAAGTTCTCTTCCATAAGTTGCTTTAAGTCCTCCACTGGTTTTGTTGGTCCTCTTTCTACCTTTGCTTTAGTTAAAAATGATGGCAAATGAGGACCAGCATGAGAAAACCAAGGATCTTGGTCTGATTTTGGATAGAATTTTGAGGGCTTTGCTGGTGATTTTGGAGCTAATTTTTCTTCATCTGGAGCTCCTAAAGTTATATCAAGATTGAGAGAACTTGGTCCAGCTTCGATCTCCATTCCATCACTTTCATCTAAGCTAACACAAACTGACTGTTTGACTGTCTTAGGTGATTGTTGTCTTTGGCCTCGCTCCATTGAAGTTGGTAATCTTTCAGGAATTCTTGATTGTTTTAAAAATTCTTTCCTTCTTTTTAATAAATCAGGTCTTACTATTTCATCTTCTGGTTGGACAACAAATTTAAAAGGTATGTGTCGAGGAATTCCTGAAGAAGTACCTGGTAAAGATTCTTGAGCTAAACTGCGCGGTGAAATAGATTTTAAGCCTCCTTTACCACCACTACTGACTGATTCACTACTAAGAGGTCTTTGTTTTTGAAACTGTGGAAGCCTAGAAGTAGGTTGCTCACTTTGACGAGTTCTCGGAGATTTTCCTGGTGATGTGCCTCTTGGTCCTGGAGACTTTGCTGGTGATGTACTTCTTACACCAAGAATTGAGAGAGTAGGTGTCATCATTCTTCTTTGAACTGGCTTAGCTATTCTTTTAGGCATCTTACTAGAAGAAGGAACAGCTTTAGGCTGGACTCTTGTCGAACTCACTGGTATTTTTCTCTGAACATCTAACTTCTTTGGTGATGGCATTTTGATTCCTCCCGTAAATGGTCGTGATGGAATTTTAGATCCAGGACATGGACCTGATGTTGGCTTTGACGGCGATGACCCTGGAATAAATGAACGGCCAGGAACTCGACTAGATGATGGAGCTCTGACCATAGAAGGAGGTGTTTGAACTCGCCCAGCTGATGGTGATCTTCTCATGGCAGAAGGAGTTCTTGATCTTGTCATGGCACTAGGCAGTCTAGGCACTCCTGATCTGCTAGCACTTTCACCAGTTGTCCGACCTGTAGATAGTGTCCTCTTCATTGCAGTAGGAGTTGTTGATCTTGTCATGGCCTCAGCTGCTCTAGATGTTCTTGACCTGCTGGCTCTTTCAGCAGCTGATCGAATAGTTGATGGTGATCTTCTCATTTCAGCAAGAGTTCTTGTTGTCATATCCCCAGGTGCTCTAGGTGTTCTTGACCTGCTAGCTCTTTCAGCAGCTGTTCGGTCAGAAGACTGCGATCTTGAAGCAGAAGGTCCTATCCTGGTTCTTGATCTGCCAGTTCTCGAAACACCCATTCGGCTAGCAGATGTTGCCCTTTCCATTGAACTATGAGTACCTGGTCTTCCTGGTGATCTTCCAGTTCTACGAAAGGAACTTTGACCAGCTGATGGTCCTCTCATCATTGGAGGCAGGGTGGTCGGTTTTGCCACACCAAGACCCGGTGACTGACTTCTTCCACGAGTCAATGATCTATTCATATCTTCCTTGATACCTGGATCTCTATAGGCAAATCCACTAGCAGCAGGTATCCTTTTTCGGCCCTCCCGAGCTGGACTAGTGGGAGTTAATGTTCTTCCAGGAAGTTGAGATCCATGCTGCTGTGAAACACCACGCCTATCAGGCGTACCACCAGCAGTAGAGGGCCCGGGGATACCCGTTGCAAATGTTGGAATACCTGATTTCAGCAGCCTCGGACTGCTGCCAGTTCCCTGTGTTTTAGGCCTAGTAATGGGCTTAGAAATGGCAGTCTGTTCCTGCGATGATGAAGAGCCCACTCCATACGGCACGTGTCGAGGTGAATCATCCCTCCTTTCAGGTATCCTTCCTCCCCGTCGTCCCCTCCCATTCGCCCCACGGTCACACATAATTTACTTAACCCGAAATTTTGAATTTAAGCACAAAAATCAAAACAAACAACCACTTGTTGGATTCACCATTGCACTTTACCTTAAAAAATTTAAATCTTGAAAATTACCCTTAAAAACAAGTTTATAAAGAAAATTCATTCTTATCTGAACTAACCAACAATCTCATGAACAAACTCCAAAAATATAAAAATTTAACTTATAATGAATAAGTGCATCTATAATATTTTTTTCAAATTTGCTTTATTCTAATTTAACTTGTAAGCATTTATATTAAACCATAAAATCTTATATTTTTGTTGGATTTATTTATGTTTAAGTTCATTTCATTAATGCTATAATGAAATTAAAATAATACAAGTCTCAAACAACGCGTTTTGAACAAGTAATAGTCTTCTTTAGGTCATATATCAATTAAATTCATGCATTTTTCATTACCACAGAGGTTAGTATCATTAATATTAAAATTATAGTAATCCGTCTTACCTCGTACCCTGCTGCTGAAGTTCTTAGACCGGTTTCGGGCGTCACCCATCTTCAACAAGAACTGATCAACTGATTCAACAAGAACTTCAGCAGCAGGGTACGAGGTAAGACGGATTACTATAATTTTAATATTATATATCAATTGCTTTAGTGGATAGCAGAAATTGAACTGATAAACCTAGAACATCATGTGTCAAAGCTTTGTTTCTATACAACTCTTGGCAATAAGTCTGTCTGTTTTATGAGTATGAGCAATAAGTCTGGACAGAAATTATGGCTCATTTATTATTTGGTACCCAGTTTAGTAGTAAAATCCGCATTACCAGATTAATTTGACATCTCTAATTTTCGGTTTTAACCGTCTTCAAGAGAGATAAGAGAGGGAAACCAAGCGCACTGGTTCAGAGACGGTTGGAGACGTTGGATGCCTATATAATATATATACATCAGTGGCAATTTCTCAGGGAATGCAACGCATGCATTGCATGCATAGAATTCATCTTTAAAGAAACCAAAATGTTCGAGACTCGAAATATTTAAAGGAACCCCTTTTTTTTTATTCCACTACACGCTAAGGAACCATTTTCTATGATTGCGCTAAGCTTCCCAATGCAGGGGTTTACTCTTATCATTTCTGGTTAATGAAAATGTTCTTAATTGCCAAGAGAAACAAGAACGAAGTTTGCATACACTGCAACTCAGGCTTGCTGAGCTCCTCAAATACATACTGGAAAGTGATTTGCACACAGGTCTTCCGGAAATTTATAAACTCATGAATTTGGTTATGACTATTCCCATAACAACAGCAAGTGTTCAGAGATCGTTTTCTGCCCTCAAAAGAATTAAAAGTTATTTACGAAGCTCCCAAAGTGAAGAGCGATTGTCTAATTTATCCCTAATTTCAATTGAAAGACATTTACTTAAAGATTTCATGGCAGATAGAGAGAAGTTTTATGGTTTTGTTATCGAAGAATTTTGCAAGAAGTTCTTATTCAAATGATGTATTGTGTATCTCTTTCTTTAATAAAAACATTTTTTGCCTATTTTTATTGTATTGGTTAATAAAAGTTAATGTTAAAAGTATTTCCAAATAAAACCTGATTCAAATCCCCATAAAATGTTTTTAATACATCATTATCCTTTTGTGCAACATGAAAAGACTGAACATGAGAATTAGAAGGGTATTTCTCTGTATTTCTTTTATTCTTTGAAAATTGCATGCCTAAAGAAAAAGGTCAGGAGTCGCCACTGATATACATATATATATATATATATATACCCATACCATAGTATAGCCTCGGACTGACGGATGAAGCGCACAGTATTTTTAATATTTCTCTTGAAAAAAAAATTGAGACCAGGGTGAGAATCGAACCAGGGATCTACCAGTCAAGAGGCGAGCACGCCAACTACTTACCTGTTTTGACTTTAGATGTGTTCCTAGGTCTCTCAGCTATAACGACCAAAATTAAATAAGGCGGACTAGTTAAACGTGCTGCCCTTTAGCCACTCCAAAGCCCTGCCCTTTAGCCTTTGGATCACTCCAAAGTGCGCAAGGTGACCTGCGGAGGCGGGCCTGCACGATACTACGTCGTGCATCAAGACTTACATCACGCATCAGTACCAGGCTATGATTATGGCTGAATCTAAATTAGGAACACATCTAAAGTCAAAACAGGTAAGTAGATGGCGTGCTCACCTCTCGACTGGTAGATCCCTGGTTCGATTCTCACCCTGGTATTGATTTTTTTTCAAGAGAAAGGTTAAAAATACTGAGTGCTTCACCCATCAGTCCCAAGCCTATACCATGATATATATATATATATATATATATATATATATATATATATATATATATATACCATGGTATATCCTTTTTTCAAAAATTAAATTCACCAAAGGGGAGTTATAGCACATTTTCAATATTCAGAAAATGTTTTTTAGACGCTAAACTGATCATTAAAAAACGATTAAATTTTTCTAAAAAATTGAAAAGAAAATTAGCAATTTATACAAAAAAAAAAACAAATAATAAAATTTCAATTATATTTCATGGCGTAGTAGAGATTTTTCTAAAGCAGTGTTCAGTTTTGATAGTTTTTCCACTAATGAAAAGTTGTATTTCTTTGATTGAAGACATAAGTGTATAGTGTCAGTGGGTTGGGATGATATTTATCTTTTGCCAAGGCAAATATAAAACACTCTGTAGTATTCATTATTGATTTGAAGGAGGTATGAGTGGGTAATTGTTTCTGAAGGGTTAGGCAAGCTGGTGTTTTCATATCAAAGTTTTTATATTCGTAGCATTATGTTTAATAAGGGCTATCTGCTCATCTTGACAGTGTGTGGTGTTGCTCCCGTTCTTAAGACAAAAACAGGATACCTTGTCTCCCCTCTTGCCTACATCATATCTGTTCTAGCAGCCTTCATATTTTGCTTAAACCACCTCAAAAACCACTACCAGTTACTTATTCTTCAACAAAGCAAAGTTCATATCACTACAGTTGTTTACCTTTTCGATGTACTTGGCAGTACAGTGTGCGCTTTCATCTGTATCTTTGGCACTAAAAAAGCGTGGCTTAATATAAACAAAGCGTTAAACTTTATTGAATCAACTAAAAAACTAATCAACTGTCAAAAGGTAAAGAGAAATATTTTAGGTCCTATTTCATTTACAGGGCAAACTTTGCTTATATTTGTTCTATATACGTACTGGAATCGGACGGACTTTCCCACCCACCTTCTAAGATCGTATTACTATTGTCACTTAGTGTTGGTGGCTGCTGTTGAACTATTTTTCAGCACTGTTTGGCAGCTCAAACATCGTTTGTACATCCTTAACAAAATGTTTGAACAGGCCATGAACCCGGCTCTTAGACAAAACAACCTTACCAACAACTTTCCGAAAACAGTTCAAGGTAAAATGTTTATAAACTAAATTTAAAAAAATAAATAAAAACTGTAATAAGATTACTGAAGAAAAACCACATTAAGTCTTCATTCAATTATAAAACGCGTTTCGAAGACTTAGTGTTCATCATCAGATACATATACAATAAAAACAGAAATATGTATAAAATTTTTGAAGTTAAATAAAGGAAAAACAACAGAAATTCAAACTAAAAGTAGTTACATACCTGCCTACAAACACTAAGTGTTCGAAACGCCTTGTATATCTAAATATATACTTACACAAAGTATTTTTCTAATTCAAACTAAAAACAATTTGCACTAAAAAAAACTGAACAACAAGACCAAATGACTACGAATATGACGTCAGTACAGACGAACTTAATATCTGACATGAATTACTGACAGTCCAAGTTATAGTAGCACAGTAATCGAGCAGTAAAAACCCTCTGCTCTGGAACTGCTAGTTACGACGTGCACTATAAAGTGCGGATATTATATTCGTTGGCCATTTTTCGAAGAAGGGATGAAATCTTCTTTCAGTCTCATTCATTCCAAGACGAATACAGGTTTTTATCATGTTTTTACAATGAGACTAAGTGTATAAAAGCTAAGAAATTTCTTCTTAGAACTGTTTTAAATAATAAGATTTTAATTCCTTGAAAAAAAAAACTAAAATGAACTGATGTTATATCTTTGACTATTATAATATATTCAAAATTAATCAAATTAAAATTTTCTAATAAAATGAATGTCATTTCTCTCTGTATTAGAAAGTTCTTTTAGTGTATTTCTAGTTGTAGTTGATTTTGACAAAAGGAAAATGGTTAATTAATTTTGTAAATAATATTTTATCTATTTTACTATCTTTTTGATATTTCTTTTATTTATTTAAGTCCAAACTACAAAGAGGAATTTAGAAATGGTACCAAGATCTTTCGACCAAGTAAAGGTCCTTGTAAGTTGCAGCAATGTATACTATTCAACGTCTAAACCACAGTAAGAAATCAGAAAAATGACTAACATCTTTCAACCAAAACAAGTGATCTTCCTCAAGAGTCCAACTGATATTAACAGTACCAGTTAAATCCTTAGATAGGTATTTTTTTAGTCCAAAAAAACCTACTTTTCAGGTAGCATCTATATTGCTTACAAGCAGGTATTTTATAAAAATTTAGAGATGAAAAGTGATATTCCAAAATATTATTAGAAATTATAAAATAGTGGAAAATATCATTATTAGTACAGCCACAGCCAATAACTGTAATTATAATTATAATAAATTCAGGAGGTTCTTTTATGTTTTGCAGCTTTAGATCCTGGAGTCACATTTGACTTTATTCTAGGCATACTTCTTATTTAGCACGCGAGTAAGTAGGACTCACTTTTTTAAAACAAGCAAATTATGATAAACGCAAACGAAATTAAAATCAACTAACAATACCTACTTACTATAGTATCAGACACCTACAAATGTATACAGATTAGTTAGAACTGACTCATATCCAGTTATATTTACGTTTTAAACATTAGAGAAACCAAATCTAACCTTAAAAAAATTTCTGTCTGTTAGTCTTTTTACTTTTAAAAAAATATACAGGCCTTTTTAACTCATTTCATATTGTAGTTTGATCATTTATAAAGGTATATGAAACCATTTACATTTTGACCATATAGAATCATTAGAATATGAGGTTCTCGAGAAAGTTACTGAACCAAAAAGGGTTCCGCGTTGAAAAAAGTTTAAGGAACTCTGCTCAAATGTATAAAACATATAGATAATTTAAAATGAGTCTGTTTTAAGAATGTGGAGACAAAACATTTATTTTATTCATATAGACAGTCATCATCATCATCATCATCATCATCATCATCATCATCATCATCATCATCATCATCATCATCATCATCATCATCATCATCATCATCATCATCATCACCATCATGCATCTCACACTCATCATCATCATGCATCTCACACCCATCTTCATCATGCCCCACCACCACAAATGTCATCATCATGCTCCCCCACCACCATCATCATGCTCCCCACACTCACCACCACCGCAATCATCATCAATATTATCACAATCATGCACCCTACACCTATCATCATAATCATCCACGTTTCCATCATCAGACAATAGTGTTGCTGGCACTGTTGCAGGTATGAGACATTACCTGAAAAGACTGAGTGGAGTTCACAGTGACCTGATGTTACTACTCTCAGAGACTAATTCTTCTTTCGGTCCAATCATCCTTGCATCTACCATCTTCTTCCAGTTCCAACTAATTACCACCCCTTATCAGCTGATCATGTTCCTCCTTGGTCAGCACGCCTCTACAAGTGACTTAATGGAGTACGCTGTTAACAATATCTCTTGGATAGTTCTCATTGTGTTCAGACTTTGGCTCGTTGTTTGGATATGTTCAACAACTAACTCCCAAGTATGCTTGAATCTGGCTTTATTTTACCAATATATTATATTTTCAATATCTATATTATTATATAAAAACAGAAATAAGCATCAGATAAGTTCACGACTCATGAAGTTAATACATTTTCATATTAAGAAGAATGTTCTATTGTCTTGCGTTATAGCATTTCTTAGTCGAGAACATAGAGAAAACTGCTTTCAAAATGTCATATATTTCCAATTTTTAATTAAAATCAAAATTATATGATCATACACTATATGTATTAGAAAGTAAATTACCTAGAACTCCCTATGACTGGCAGGAAAATAATGTAATCTTTAAATGTTTTCCTTAATAGGTATATGAGGAAGTGAGATAAACTATTTTTAAAATACTATATATATATATATATATATATATATATATATATGTTTTATTAAAAATTATGCCAATTTTAACTTTTGTTCTTTTCCGGGTTAAATTTTCAAGTTTTCTGACTATGGATTTCCACCTTTCTGGTAAAATATAAAGTAAATTACTTTATATTTTACCAGTAAGAAAAGAAAGTTAAAATAACAAAAAGAACAAAAGTTAAAATTGGCATAATTTTTAATAAAACATGTTTGATTGAAGGTCTGCTCCCTAAATACACAAAATATATATATATATATATATAGATGATCAAACCACAATAAGAAATGGGAAAACAAGACCAAGATCTTTCAACCGAAACAAGCGGTCTTCGTCATAGCCAACTGAGGGTGGGGTTTTTGACTCTGACGAAGACCACTTGTTACGGTTGAAAAATCTTAGTCTTGTTCTCCCATTTCTTATTGTGGTTTGATCATTGATTGTTATATCACGTGTTTATGTGAAATCTTTTTTATATATATATATATATAACTTTCACAGTAAACTATAGGTACAAAGTAAATAGAAAAACACAAAATATCTAATTTCCGGTATAAACGTCATCAGGAGAGAAGAGATAAGGACGCCAAGACCATTTGCGGAGCGACGGTTGGAGACCGTCCAACCTCCAAATAACGATTGGAGATTGTCCAACTGTCGTTTCTCATGTCCCTATCTCTTCTCTCCTCATGACGGTTAAACCGAAAATTAGAGACTAAGTATGTTTTTCTAATAACTGTACATAGTTTACTCTGAAACGTTTGTTTTTCTTTGTGGATCGTTTTCTTTATGTTAATATTTATTTATATGATTACTTTTAAACTACATGTTTAAGGTATCAAAATTATACTATTGTCAAAAGAAAACAATGATAATTCACACAGAAACATACAGACATACAAATAGACTTTCTGACCTCAAAACATGTAAATCTGTAAATATATCCAGATCTGATTATTTCATGTTTATTATAAATTACTTATTACTATAAATAAACTCATCTATTTGAGTATTCAGTAGTACCTGAACATTGGGCTCAGGTCTGAGTACCTGAACATTGTCGCTCATCAGTGACTAAAGGTCACTATGGTACTTTTGACCTAATGGTTTATATGGTCTGTTTAATTTTGCAGGCTGCCAACCTAAGATTTATCTTAACTAATTCACTCAACCAAGGAGTTCATCCAGGAATCAGAAGACAGGTAAGTCAAGCAAGTTAATCTCCTATAAGTCATGGGCATTTTAACTTAAAAAAAATACATTTTAGCTCATCCATTGTTTTTTACTGACTCAGTCACATTCACCAACTTTATGCACTATCTAAAACAGGGGTTCTCAACCCCAGGGTTTTAGGGGGTGAATTGTGACCACAGTAACTTTACAGATTGTTAAAAGCAATTATATTTCGACCTCTTAATTACAAATTAAAAAATCCTATTTTGACTGATTTGATATTTTATATACGAGTATCTTTCAATATCTTTAATTAGCATTTAATTTATATAACTCTATTATAATCAGTCCTGTAAATTATATAAATATAAATTCACATAAGGGGTAATTGAGGATTTTGGTCATAAAACATACAACTCCTGATCATCAGCCGACGTTTCGCCAAAAATTGTTTGGCATTTTCAAGGCTTGATTTAGAAGAAACACTAATTTACTGGTCCATGCTTATATTTACATACATGATGTAGCCAGATATAAGCATGGACCAGTAAATTAGTGTTTCTTCTAAATCAAGCCTTGAAAATGCCAAACAATTTTTGGCGAAACGTCGGCTGATGATCAGGAGTTGTATGTTTTATGACCAAAATCCTCAATAACCCCTTATGTGAATTTGAAATATCAGTGGTCGAGAAACTATATCAATATATATATATATATATATATATATATATATATATATATATACGAGTTCGAGATTAACAAAGAGCAACACACAAAGTAGGGAAACACACTTACAGACTCAAATTTTCGGGTAATCCGTCTTCAGGAGAAAAGAGAATGGGAGACCAAGCACGTTGTAGGCGCAACGGCAAGTAACCAACCCGGCAACCGCCAGTGCTGTCAACCGTACCCGGTCTTAAAGTATAAAATTAGGAGAAGATATAAACAGAAGCTCAGATAAGCAGTACTGGTTGGGTAAAACTATAAGTAGGTGAAAAATAATAAACAATATAAGATAAAAACAAACTATAAGAAACAAAAATAATGATAGAGAAAAGAAGAAAAAAATAAATAAATAAAAATAAATACAATACAAAAAACTTGCATTGGTTGTTTTAGTAAATAAAAGATAGAGACTGAATAAAAGGGTAAGTATGGGAAACTAGTTAAGAATAAGAATTTAGAAAAATAAAATAGGATAAAACAAACTAGTAGTAAGTGAAGAAGACAAAATAGATATACACAAAATATACGAAAGAGGAAAAAAGAAATAAGTACTAGAGAAAGAATACTGGAAAAAAGTACAAAAAAAAAATGTACAAAAAAATTATCTTTTAAGGTTAAGTCCAGGTGCACTGCGCGCCCCGAGCAACCAGATGTGAGCCTCCTCAGAGGCTCTAAGGGTCACGGTATTATCACCAGGGGGAATCTGACGCAGAATCTGCACACTGAAGCAGTCGTTAAAAGACAGACCGTGGGATTTGGCGTGTATGGCGACAGGTAAATTGGAGTTGTTGTTAACGGATGCTCTATGACCGTTCATACGGAGGCTGAGCTTGTTAGAGGACAGTCCTACGTAGAACGCATCACAACGAGTACAGTCCAATTTGTAAACACAATTTTTGGATGTACATGAGCAGTCCTTAGCAACAGGGAAGGACTGGTTATCCCTTTCACACTTCACTCCATCTTCCCATAACCAGTCCTTCCCTGTTGCTAAGGACTGCTCATGTACATCCAAAAATTGTGTTTACAAATTGGACTGTACTCGTTGTGATGCGTTCTACGTAGGACTGTCCTCTAACAAGCTCAGCCTCCGTATGAACGGTCATAGAGCATCCGTTAACAACAACTCCAATTTACCTGTCGCCATACACGCCAAATCCCACGGTCTGTCTTTTAACGACTGCTTCAGTGTGCAGATTCTGCGTCAGATTCCCCCTGGTGATAATACCGTGACCCTTAGAGCCTCTGAGGAGGCTCACATCTGGTTGCTCGGGGCGCGCAGTGCACCTGGACTTAACCTTAAAAGATAATTTTTTTGTACATTTTTTTTTTGTACTTTTTTTCCAGTATTCTTTCTCTAGTACTTATTTCTTTTTTCCTCTTTCGTATATTTTGTGTATATCTATTTTGTCTTCTTCACTTACTACTAGTTTGTTTTATCCTATTTTATTTTTCTAAATTCTTATTCTTAACTAGTTTCCCATACTTACCCTTTTATTCAGTCTCTATCTTTTATTTACTAAAACAACCAATGCAAGTTTTTTGTATTGTATTTATTTTTATTTATTTATTTTTTCTTCTTTTCTCTATCATTATTTTGTTTCTTATAGTTTGTTTTTATCTTATATTGTTTATTATTTTTCACCTACTTATAGTTTTACCCAACCAGTACTGCTTATCTGAGCTTCTGTTTATATCTTCTCCTAATTTTATACTTTAAGACCGGGTACGGTTGACAGCACTGGCGGTTGCCGGGTTGGTTACTTGCCGTTGCGCCTACAACGTGCTTGGTCTCCCATTCTCTTTTCTCCTGAAGACGGATTACCCGAAAATTTGAGTCTGTAAGTGTGTTTCCCTACTTTGTGTGTTGCTCTTTGTTAATCTCGAACTCGTATTGTGTCCAGTTTGGATCGTATTTCGTTTTATCAGTGAATATATATATATATATATATATGACCAAACCGCAATAAGAAAATGGGAAAACAAGACTAAGATCTTTCAACCGTAACAAGCGGTCTTCGTCAGAGTCAAAAACCCAACTTACGGTTGAAAGATCTTAGTCTTGTTTTCCCATTTTCTTATTGTGGTTTCCTCATTGATTGTTATTTCACGTGTTTATGTGAAATCTTTATATATATATATATATATATATATGTTTACAGTATATATAATCAAATAACGCCCCATATTTAGCTTGTATCTGTTTCCTACATAATTTCTCCAATTTCCAGATTTTCCTTCCTCGTCTCTTCATTAAAACTATAAAGCTTATCACCAATATTACTAGTCGACTGAATGTACCACATTCATCATCAGGACAATAATTAGAATAACAGTAAGTTAGTCAGTTTACATATAGAAGGTGGATTAATCTAGGAATGTTTACAGGACATCACGCTTGGATGAGAAAGAATTATTATTTGGGGGGGGGGGGGGGGGTGGAGGAGGAAGGTAGAATAGTAAGGACTCACCTACTGCTTGGCTAATCTGGGTCGGTCTGTTTGAAAATAGTTTTAAAATTCTACGAGAATTATTAAGTTAGATGTTTCTGGCTGGCTGCTTTTCTTAAATTATTTATTGTTTTTATTAATTATAATTTAAAATGGTTCCTTTCTCTAGTGATAATTTTCGTGGAATTGACCATAATTTCTGTTGTAACTTTTATCTTATGAACTGATGTTGTATGACATTCTGGCGTACTGGCAACAGATACAAACCAAATATTTTTACCCCCTCAAAATGCCGCCCCCCCCCTCCCCCTCAGTACACCACTGCCAACAATAGTTATCAATATGTCTCTGAAATCATCACAAAGTCATTATAGAATATATGAATTTCATATGGGAGACAACACCATATAAGCCTAACTTAACCAGTTTCCAGTGTCAAATCAAAAGCTAAATGTGTCCACAAAAATGAATGAAATGTTTTGTTTCAGATAGAAATGCTAGAAATACAACTGAGAGCTCTTTCATTCAGATTTACTGCTTGGGACCTTTATGACGCCGATTTTTCCTTCTTAGCTACTGTACTTATCCATTATTTATACATTACGTTCATACAAAGTAGTTGTAAAAAAACCATACTAATTAGGTAGGTAACTTAATATTCATTTATATGACTTGCACAGAAGGTTATCTATTGTAAAATAAAAATAGGATTATGTAAATCTCGATTACCACTCTCGAGCTACTAAAATATGAAAATGTTCACTTAGTAACTTTATTTCAAAATAATAGGAATTGTCTTATTATAAATAAAGTTTAGTTTTGAAAATAAATATATTTTCAAGTTCATCTGCTTGAAATGACAATGTAAAATTAAAAATACTATTTATATTTCATTGCATGGACTTTAAAACTTTTTGGATGTAGACAGTGGAAAACATTGATTTTGTTATTGTTAGATTATTCTATTATATATAGACTGATCAGAATGATTGAAACATAACATAATTTGAAACACAGTATATGATCAAACGACAATATGAGACGAGGGGGAAAAAAAGACAAAGATATTTCAACCACAATAAGCAGTCTTCACAAGAGTCAAAAACTGAACAACTGAAATACAAGATTCAGAAACATCATTGTGAGGGGTTGAAAGGAGTGGGAAGGAAGAGTAGTGGTATGTTAAAAGTTTTTGACTCTGACGAAGACCGCTTGTTCCAGTTGAAAGATCTTATTCTTTTTTTTTCTTCCATTTCATATTGTGATTTGATCATTGATTGTTATTTCACGTGTTTATATAAAATCTAGTTATCAATATATATTTTTTATTTCTTTGGAAAACTGGGGAATGTTTTGAAATATTGCTTCTTGGATATTCTGGTATAGTTGTGTATGATGTATTAGTTTGTTTAAGAAATAAACAACTATTTTTTTTTTTTGTAAAAACTAGAGGATTCTGCTCCTGGCAGACTTTGGTCACCAACCCTTGTAAAATAAATCATGAAAAATGTAATCATATTTATATTAATATGTTTCTCTCTTTCTATATGTCACTTTCTCTTCTCCCTCCACCTCTAAGGAGTTTCTACCTCCCCCTCTCTCTCTTACCTTTCCTCTCATTGTCCCTTGTAGGAGGTCTTTTAGCACCAGATTCTCTTAATACCAAACACTGTTTTCGCTACGTTTACGCCAAGGATACTAGGTCTTATAAGAACTTTAAATCTAAATAGAGAGGGCTAGTTTGCTTCGTAGTGAGTATGGTTTTCGACCCAGGTTTGAATTGGGACCTCTCTTACGTAATTACTTTTGACTTTTATTATCATATCCTTCATGCTTCTCTCTCCCTCCCCCCTTCTCTCTCTCCTCCCTCCCTGTCGCTCTCACCCTCTCTCTCACTGTCTCTTTCTACCTCTCCCTCCCCCCTCTTCTCTCCCTCCCTGTCGCTCTCACCCTCACTCTCACTGTCTCTTTCTACCTCTCCCTCTCTCTCTCTGTCGCTCTCACCCTCACTCTCTCTTTCAACCTCTCCCTCCCTCTCTGTCTCTTTCTACCTCTCCCTCCCCCCTCTTCTTTCTCTCCCTCTCTGTCGCTCTCACTGACTCTTTCTACCTCTACCTCTCCCTTCCCCCTCTCTGTCGCTCTCACTGTCTCTTTCTACCTCTCCCTCCCTCTCTGTCTCTTTCTACCTCTCCTCCCTCCCTGTCGCTCTCACCCTCACTCTCTCTTTCTACCTCTCCCTCCCCCCTCTACTCTCTCTCTCTTTCTACCTCTCCCTCCCCCCTCTTCTCTCTGTCGCTCTCACTGTCTCTTTCTACCTCCCCCTCTTCTCTCTCACCCTCACTCTCTCTTTCTACCTCTCCCTCCCCCCCTCTTCTCTCACTCTCTGTCGCTCTCACTGTCTCTTTCTACCTCTCCCTCCCTCTCTGTCTCTTTCTACCTCTCCCTCCCCCTCTTCTACCTCTCCTCCCTCCCTGTCGCTCTCACCCTCACTCTCTCTTTCTACCTCTCCCTCCCCCCTCTTCTCTCTCTCTCTTTCTACCTCTCCCTCCCCCCTCTTCTCTCTGTCGCTCTCACTGTCTCTTTCTACCTCTACCTCTCCCTTCACCCTCTCTGTCGCTCTCACTGTCTCTTTCTACCTCTCCCTCCCTCTCTGTCTCTTTCTACCTCTCCCTCTCTCTCTCTGTCGCTCTCACCCTCACTCTCTCTTTCAACCTCTCCCTCCCTCTCTGTCTCTTTCTACCTCCCCCTCCCCCCTCTTCTCTCTCTCCCTCTCTGTCGCTCTTACTGTCTCTTTCTACCTCTACCTCTCTCTCTTTCTACCTCTCCCTTCCCCCTCTCTGTCGCTCTCACTGTCTCTTTCTACCTCTCCCTCCCTCTCTGTCTCTTTCTACCTCTCCCTTCCCCTCTTCTCTCTCTCCTCCCTCCCTGTCGCTCTCACCCTCACTCTCTCTTTCTACCTCTCCCTCCCTCTCTGTCTCTTTCTACCTCTCCCTCCCCCCTCTTCTCTCTCTCCCTCTCTGTCGCTCTCACTGTCTCTTTCTACCTCTCCCTTCCCCCTCTCTGTCGCTCTCTCCCTCTCTGTCTCTTTCTACCTCTACCTCTCTCCCTTCCCCCTCTCTGTCGCTCTCACTGTCTCTTTCTACCTCTCCCTTCCCCTCTTCTCTCTCTCCTCCCTCCCTGTCGCTCTCACCCTCACTGTCTCTTTCTACCTCTCCCTCCCTCTCTGTCTCTTTCTACCTCTCCCTTCCCCCTCTCTGTCGCTCTCACTGTCTCTTTCTACCTCTCCCTCCCTCTCTGTCTCTTTCTCTCGCTCTCACTCTCTCTGTCGCTCTCACCCTCCTCCCTCTTTCAACTCTCTCACCCTCCTCTCTGTCTCTTTCTACCTCTCCCTCCCCCCTCTTCTCTCTCTCCCTCTCTGTCGCTCTCACTGTCTCTTTCTACCTCTACCTCTCTCTCTTTCTACCTCTCCCTTCCCCCTCTCTGTCGCTCTCACTGTCTCTTTCTACCTCTCCCTCCCCCCTCTTCTCTCTCTCTCTTTCTCCTCTCTGTCCTCCACCCTCTTCTCTCTGTCTCTTTCTACCTCCCTCTTCTCTCACCCTCACTCTCTCTTTCTACCTCTCCCTCCACTCATCCTCTTCTCTCACTCTCTGTCGCTCTCACTGTCTCTTTCTACCTCTCCCTTCCCCCTCTCTGTCGCTCTCACCCTCTCTCTCACTGTCTCTTTCTACCTCTCCCTCCCCCTCTTCTCTCTCTCTCCCTCTCTGTCGCTCTCACCCTCTCTCTCTGTGTCTCTTTCTAGCTTTCCCTCGCCCACTCTCTCTCCCTCTCTCATCCTTGTTTTATTTTGTGTTTAATCAACCTCTTATTGTTTTTCCTCTTGTTCCAATCATTTCTACTTGATCCCAGGCTCTGGGTCTTTCATGACATCCCTGTAGATATTCGCTCCACCTTTAATGAAGCGAACATATAACTTTTTCTAATTTTTCTAACAAAAATCAACTAGAATTAAGCAAGTCTGTGATTCACTCCAATTCATTTTTCTCTCTTGATGTTATTCACATAGACATAGACAATGATAAAAATCCGGTTAAACTTTTCCTACTCCAGTCTACCAGATATCATTTAATAATGTGGTTGTTTAAAAAGTTTGCGAATAGTTGAATATCTTCAAACTAGCCTGTTTCTCTCTCTCTTTCCTCTTTCGCTGTCTGTGTTTCCTGCTCACTATTCTCCTTCTTGCTCTATCACATTCTCCTATACTATTTTCCGCTTTGTTCTAATCATCTTTCTCTGTCTCCAGGTCTGTGGGTTCTTCCCTCACCTACATCACTCTCCTCACTTCACTCAAGTACTCATAAAACATTACACTTTATCATAGTCACTCAACTAGATCTATGTCAATCACAAGAAACATGTCACTTTATACAAATCAATAAATCAATCATTCTATCGTCGTCCATGAGGTTATTTTACCCTAGACCTGTGTCAATCACAATAGGTATGTCACTTTATATCAATCATTTACGTCAATCACTATACCAGGATTAGGAAGGATGGGAAACGAAGGTGGTCAGGCCCAGCCCCTGATAACCTTCTCCTCCTCTTTCGTTTGTCCCTGCATATAGCAGATTAACAGGGTAGCCTTGTGAAGACCGAAAGTCGGAGTTGAGTGTTAGAGGCTATTAGAGGCGCTCAATCAATCCATTACTACCATATATATATATATATATATTATATATATATATATATACAAAACTATAGTTTATCGGGACTCGGTCAGTTCTTCAGGTTCAAATTAAACTCTCATTGCCAACGTTTCGGTTTTTATTTAAAACCTTTTTCATAGGCAGAAGTATAAATTTTGAAACAGAAAAACTAATTATTACATTACAAATTATTTTACAAAGAAAAATAGTATGTGGATTTTTCTTTGTAAAATAATTTGTAATGTAATACCTAGTTTTTCTCTTTCAAAATTTATACTTCTGCCTATAAAAAAGGTTTTAAATAAAAACCGAAACGTCAATCTGAAGAACTAACCGAGTCCCGATAAACTATAGTTTTGTTTCTATTCCACGATCGATACATTTATCAATATTTATATATATAATGAACTTCATTATATATACAGTATGTGACTCTGACAGGGACCTGTTGTAAGATCTTAGTCCCATTTTTGATTTTTTATAATGTTTCAAATGTTTATACATATAATCATATGATCAAACCACAAAATAAAATAGGAAAAAAAGACTAAGATCTTTCAACCGTAACAAGCGGTATTCGTCAGAAACTCATTTTTCCCACTTCATATTGTGGTTTGATGATTGATTGTTGTTTTTACGTGTTTATTGTGAAATCTATATAAATAAAATAATGATTTTGTCTGTACATTGCTTAGAACTGACTCAATTCAAGTTTTCTTTACGTTTCATACATTGGAGAAACCGAATCCACCCTTAGAAAAATTTCTGTCGGTTTGTCTGTTTGTCCGCAAAACTTTGTCACAAGTAAACTCTGCTACCATAAGACATATAAAGCTGAAACTTTTACAGTAGATTTGTGTAGGTCTAACTTAAAATATAGGCTCTGAATTATTTGGAAATTTAACGTAGAAGTGAAGTTATGGACGTTTAAAGCAAAAACGTTTGTCACAAGTAAACTCAGCCACCATAAGACATGGCGAACTGAAACTTTGACACTGCATTTGTGTATGCCTAACTTAAAATATGGGCTCTAAATAGATTCATAATTAAGTACAGAAACGAAGTTATAGGGCTTTAAGCGTATTTTCCTAACTTCACAGACAAGTTTGTTTTGAAAATACACAGGTGAAGCAAGTAGGTATTGTTAGTTGATTTTAATTTCATTGGAGCATATGAATATATTGCGTATTTGACATCTTTGAAAAAGTGTTTCCCAGAGTTGAGGATGTACTATCTATTACGAATAAATAGTTTTGTAAACGAGCAATTCTCAACTCTTAATACGAACAGGCAGGAAAAATCAACAAACAAGTTCTTACGCTATATCATACCGAGGAAAGAACTTACAAGTCAGTAAAGAGATTGGATTAGTGATGAAGAAGCAGTTCATTATCTAATTGAATTTCTTGACTCTGAATTTATTTCTCCTGGACTGCCTGCTCATGAGTAAAAACTTAAAGTACGAGAACCAATCATGTTGCAATTTAGTAGCAGTAACAAATTTCATGTTACGAAACATGAGTGTCCCAAAAGTGTGCAACGGGACACGACTCTGAGTTCGTGCTCTACACAGATAATAATGCCATAGAGGCGGACATAATGACTGGATGTGGTATTGGGGAGTCTGTGTGTATACCACACATACCATTGATTCCGAGCCACTGTCTGTTTACGTTGAAATTATTGCAAAGTCCGGTCAGAGTCTATTTCGCAATGACGTTAACTAAGTCGCAAAGGGAGACTTCATCTAACGCAGGAATACAAGGTAGCGAAACCAAGTTTTTCTCACATGGTCAAATGTAGTTTACTTGCTCAAGGGTCAGAGGTTTCAACTCTTTCTTCTACCATGAACCTGAAGGACAGACAGCTAATGTAGTGTATTTAGAGGCATTTGTTTAACACTGTAGTAATAATGGTATTTTCTACTGTTCTATAATTTCTAATGACATTTTGGAATACAAAAATGACGGAACTTCTGATTCCGTCAAAGACGGGTACGTTTGCTATGTATTATATATAACTGTAAACTTTTTTTTAATTTAATATTTGCTTAATAAATACACTGGCAATAATATAAGGTATGGGACCAGAGTAGCCCAGTGGCTTGCGTGATCGCCGATGACAGTAGTGCAAATGTATTATAAATAAATGTAACAAACAAATATTTTTTTGAATTTAAAATGTGGATAATATAAAAATTGGTAATAAAGTAAAGGGATCTAGCCAGGGTAGCCAGTAGCTTGCTTGCTCGCCGATGACAGTAGTGCAAATGTATTATAAATAAATACAACAAAAATATTTTTTTTTAATTTAATATTTGCGTAATATAAACACTGGTAATAAAGTAAGGTATGGAACCAGAGTAGCCCAGTGGCGTGCGTGCTAGCTTTTGACTGGGAGCACGTTAATTAGAACTAACTCATTTCAAGTTTTCTTTACGTTTCATACTTCAGAGTAGCCACATGTACCCTTAGAATAATTTCTGTCTGTCGGTTTGTCCACAAAATATTGCCACCATAAGACATATAAATCTGAAACATTGATTGTAGATTTGTGTATGTCTAACTTAAAATCTAATCTTTGTATACAGAGGCATTTGTTTAGCACTGTAGTAATAATGGTATTTTCTACTATTCTATAACTTCTAATTGTAGTATTAGTATAATAATATAATTGATATTTTGGAATACCAAGTATAATAGCATTTTTGATTCCGTCAGAAAGCTTTGATGAGATGTATAAATCAGTACTTATCTTTTGCTTGTATTCACAGCTGATTTGTTTTTCAAAAATATTCAGTTAATTTTATTTTTTAACACGACCGTTTATTCTTATTAAATAACTGATATGAAGTAACCAGTTAGCATTTCATGATGTCATTTTATTCTGAGCACTTGAACTTTTTATGACCAGACAATGTCGAAGGAATACTTTAGTTTTCTTCCAATGGTTCGGTAGTGACTTCAGTTCCTTCTTTTGGTACCTCTTCATGGTGTATAGTTGCACCATGGTTTATACAGTCTCCATCCTGAAATCATAACAAATCTCAAAATGTTTTGTATTGTTTTACATAAATTTTAAAAATAGTCATTACTTACCTGGGCCACCTTTTCTTGTTGTTCATAAAGTACGTTTAGATTACTTGGTAGTTTTTGAGCTCTTTCAACCAAATCTTTTAGATCTTTTACGATCTGTAACAGTAAAAGTATCTGACTTCCATTGTTATGCAAGGAACGTAAAATTGATTTATTAACTACAGGCGGAGAAGAAGAGGAAAGGATCTGTCGGTTATACTGGTCAGTGCGTCTCCTGATCGCTCAACAGCCAAGAGTGGGCGTTAGATAGTAAGTAAGTAGGTTTAATAACTTTTTCTCTGGCAGGATTAAGGGATTGCTGGAAATCTACATATCTAATGATGATTTCTCAAAGAAATTATACTTTTTCCTAATGATTCTACATTGGAAGCCCTAAATTCTTAACAAAGTTAAGTGTATTTGCAACAGATATCTTTAAAGAGCGTCTGATATCGTACAGACTAAGGACCAACAAGTTCGGAACAACAGGTGCACGTCCTTTCTGAAGAACAACGTCCTTTCCCTAATGATTCCACTTTAGGACGGCATACTAATGTAGATAGACCAACATCTATCTATATTATCTACCAAATTTTAGAGTTAGGTATAATTTATAACGTCCATGTTAGAACGTCAGAATTTCCTATGATTCTACATTGTCATTCCCCCTTACAGGGGAGTGACTCTAAACCGGGGGAATCTTTTCCTTTCTCCAAATTATAAGAGAAGGGATCTTTGACTACTAATCGACAACCTACAGGCTTGATACTGTAATATAATATTCGTTTTTCTGTTTATTTTATTTTGTTACAGAATGTAACTATAAATACATCGGATTAGTTACGTTTTTCAGAGTGTCGTTCCTCTTCTTGTAATGTTTCCTTAGTTGAGTAATCTCATTTGTAATAGGGTTCCTTTCAAAATGATCGAAACAAGACTCAAAAGGAAACTTGACTTTGCTTGAACCATTGCAAGAAACAGCTTTCTTGGTTCACATCATATTCATATTCTTCAAAGTTCATCAAATCGTCCATGTTGTTTCTCGTGATCGGTTCTTCAATCAAAGATATATTAGATTCACGTATAATACCTGAAACAAACATACTTTGACCAATAAATAGATTGCTGTAACTTCGTTTTAGTACTTATTTTACAGAAAATTACTTGTACAGTTATTAGGTTTGTTTCCCTTTCAAAAAATTATTTATACAATTATTAAATTAATTTGATTTACACAAGTTGACTCGTATGGTATTTAATTTTGTTTGCTTCGGAAATAAACCTATAGCCTCCTTTACACTGAAGCGGCTGTCACAATAATACTAAAATCACTAAAATGGTATATTATTTTAGATATAATCTTATAATGAGACGTTAACATTATTATTTAATACGTTTTAAGGCGTGTATACGGTACTACAGGTAAATAAGTGTTCAATCTAATCTAAGTTTATTAAAAGCTCTCAGTGAGAATATAAAAAACACGGAATCCAGAGGGTGCAGAACAGTCAATCTTGTAAAAGATAACTGCACTGGAAATGATGGGATTAAGCAGTGTTGCCACTATGTACCGGGAATGATGGAATTAAGCAGTGTTGCCACTATGTAGTGGGTATGATGGAATTCAACAGTGTTGCCACTATGTACCGGGAATGATGGAGTTAAGCAGTATTGCCACTATGTAGTGGGTATGATGGAATTAAACAGTGTTGCCACTATGTACCGGGAATGATGGAGTTAAGCAGTGTTGCCACTATGTACCGGGAATGATGGAGTTAAGCAGTGTTGCCACTATGTAGTGGGTATGATGGAATTCAACAGTGTTGCCACTATGTACCGGGAATGATGGAGTTAAGCAGTATTGCCACTATGTAGTGGGTATGATGGAATTAAACAGTGTTGCCTCTATGTACCGGGAATGATGGGATTAAGCAGTGTTGCCACTATGTACCGGGAATGATGGAGTTAAGCAGTGTTGCCACTATGTAGTGGGTATGATGGAATTAAACAGTGTTGCCTCTATGTACCGGGAATGATGGGATTAAGCAGTGTTGCCACTATGTAGTGGGTATGATGGAATTAAACAGTGTTGCCTCTATGTACCGGGAATGATGGGATTAAGCAGTGTTGCCACTATGTAGTGGGTATGATGGAATTAAACAGTGTTGCCTCTATGTACCGGGAATGATGGGATTAAACAGTGTTGCCTCTATGTACCGGGAATGATGGAGTAAAGCAGAGTTCGCACTATACTTGCGCCAGCTATTACGTTTGTACCTTGTGATATTAATGGTTCTGGAGTTAGTACCATGTAATATTGATGATTCTCGAGTTAGTACCTTGTGATATTAATGGTTCTGGAGTTAGTACTTTATGATATTGATGGATCTGGAGTTAGTACCTTGTGATATTAATGGTTCTCAGGGAATGCAACGCATGCATTGCATGCATAGAATTCATCTTTAAAGAAACCAAAATGTTCGAGACTCGAAATATTTAAAGGAACCCCTTTTTTTTTATTCCACTACACGCTAAGGAACCATTTTCTATGATTGCGCTAAGCTTCCCAATGCAGGGGTTTACTCTTATCATTTCTGGTTAATGAAAATGTTCTTAATTGCCAAGAGAAACAAGAACGAAGTTTGCATACACTGCAACTCAGGCTTGCTGAGCTCCTCAAATACATACTGGAAAGTGATTTGCACACAGGTCTTCCAGAAATTTATAAACTCATGAATTTGGTTATGACTATTCCCATAACAACAGCAAGTGTTGAGAGATCGTTTTCTGCCCTCAAAAGAATTAAAAGTTATTTACGAAGCTCCCAAAGTGAAGAGCGATTGTCTAATTTATCCCTAATTTCAATTGAAAGACATTTACTTAAAGATTTCATGGCAGATAGAGAGAAGTTTTATGGTTTTGTTATCGAAGAATTTTGCAAGAAGTTCTTATTCAAATGATGTATTGTGTATCTCTTTCTTTAATAAAAACATTTTTTGCCTATTTTTATTGTATTGGTTAATAAAAGTTAATGTTAAAAGTATTTCCAAATAAAACCTGATTCAAATCCCCATAAAATGTTTTTAATACATCATTATCCTTTTGTGCAACATGAAAAGACTGAACATGAGAATTAGAAGGGTATTTCTCTGTATTTCTTTTATTCTTTGAAAATTGCATGCCTAAAGAAAAAGGTCAGGAGTCGCCACTGGGTTCTGGAGTTAGTACCTTATGATATTGTTGGTTCTGGAGTTAGTACCTTGTGATATTAATGGATCTGGAGTTAGTACCTTATGATATTGATGGATCTGGAGTTAGTACCTTATGATATTGATGAATCTGGAGTTAGTACCTTTTGATATCGATGGTTCTGGAGTTAAAGAGTTCTCAGTTTCATCAGTCCGGCTAGAGGAATGTTGAAACAAACATTCACTGTCCACAACAAAAGCTGTACTGTCCGGTTCTCCTTCATGAGGATATATCATCCTTACAATTTCTTCACTAACCTCTTCTTCATTACTAATGTTGGAAGGGTTAGAGTCTCCTTCTTCACTAGAGTAAGATTCATCTGACTGAAACATAAACGATGAGAATTAAATAAAAACTATTAATAATAACCTTAACCTTTGGAACAAAATCTAGTATGATTGACATGAGGATTATGAAGCAAAAATGCTTCATAGACCGGACCCAAAACTGCTAATGACCCTTTAAACAGCTATGAAGTGAGAGAGAGGGAGAAGGGGTTAATCCAATTTATATTATATTTAAACTAAAATAGCAAATTATGTTAGGAAAAGTATTAAGTCTCCGCACAAAAAAGTTTATTACAAGAAACTAAACAACGCGTTTCGAACACTTGATGTTCTTTTTCAGGTTACATCTAGAAAAAAATATATATGCATTTAATAACTTTGGGAACATAGGGGCGAATTAATTAAAATGAATATATCTGACACCATTGAGTTATAACGGGAATAATATTCCCTCAATAGTGTCAGATGTATTTATTTTTATTAATTCGCCCCTATGTTCCTAAAGTTATTAAATGCATATATATATATTTTTTCTAGATGTAACCTGAAGAAGAACATCAAGTGTTTGAAACGCGTTGTATAATTCTCATCGTATAAGTTGGCAGCAGATCTTCATCCAAGCATACATTGTTGAAAAGCAGAGCAGATTCTGCATTCACGACTTTTTTGAATAGCTGTTCTTTTTTCCTAATTTCACTTCTATGTTGCAGAGGCAATGCAAATATCAGATTTCCCAGCGACATTTTCAGACAAAAAACACAAGCTTTCGACCCTGTTGGTCATCCTCAGGCAGAATTAAATATTAAGACAGATAAATAAGATAAAAACTCAAAGTAAAACTGAAACCCTTATGTCTGTATTTCTAGTTGTATCCTGTTATTTTATTACTTTGAGTTTTTATCTTATTTATCTGTCTTAATACTTAATTCTCCCTAAGGATGACCAACAGAGTCGAAAGCTTGCGTTTAAAAAGTAGTGAATAAAATTTCAGTAGTTATTTGACTATGTTTTTTGTCTGAAAATGTCGCTGGGAAATCTGGTATTTGCATTGCCTCTGCAACATAGAAGGAATAATAAGGAAAAAAGAACAGCTACTTAAAAAAGTCGTGATGCAGAATCTGATCTGCTTTTCAACAATTTATATATATATATACATAAAAAATAAGTAATATGAAAATGAATTATTATAGAAGTAAATATTATTATTTCATATAATTTATGAAATAATAATAATTCGTTAATATAATTATGTAACGAATTATATTAAAACTTACGGAAGTAAGAATTTTTTTAATTAGAAAATGAAATTTACTTTATTGAAACAAACTAGCAATCTTGACTGGTCAAAACCTTCGACAAGACTAGTTATATTATATATAAAACATTAAATTTAAATCGTACGTATCAGACACTAAATTACTTAAAATCATTTTCTAGGAAAAAAAAAGAAAAATAGTACAGAACCTCTGAATATCATTTCAACAAAGGATAAATGTTGCGTGTACACAATTTGGATTAAATTTAAGCCATATGTACTAGACATTGAATATGCAATGAAACATTCCAAAGAGTTTAGACAGAACTCCATTCTATGAGGTCTATTATTATACAAGAATATATTATTTTTTTGGTTAATAAAGGCTTGTGGGAAATTCTTCAACATTCAATAATAGAGAAGCATTAATTTTTATAAATCGGGTTGTAATTTTTGAAAACTGATTCTGAACCGAGTCAACTAAAGATATTTCTGCTGATATCTGAACTGATTCAACTACAGGTATTTCTACTGGTATCTGAACCACTCCAACTACAGATATTTCTTCTGGTATCTGAACCGAGTCAACTACAAATATTTCTCCTGGTATCTGAACTGATTCAACTACAGATATTTCAGGTGGTATCTAAATAAAGTCAACTACAGGTATTTCTGCTTGTAGGTGATTGATATATTTCAGTTTTATTTTTAATAGACATACTAAAGGCTGTACTATTACTAGTATCCTGCTGCAAAAAAAAAGCATAAGACAAACAAATAAGGGTTTAAATTCACACATATTGACTCCTTAGGTTACTTCCTTTCGAAGATAAGGTAAAGCCTGAAAACGGTCGGAAAACTCTTAACAGCATTATACGAAGTAAGACGGTTTATTGTGTTTCTAATATTAAATAAAGGTTTAGTAAGGTATCTCTGAGGTAGGTATATAAGTCATTTTGACTTTAAGCTCTACAAACAAAGTATATCTAAAGTTTGTAAGTCAGATGAAAGTAATACGAGTGCTCTAAATACTTTGACACTTTGACGTTGAAGTTGTACACACCTCGGTCATACCTTCGCAGGGCATGACTTTCAACTGTTCTTCACTCACTTTCACCAGCTCTTCTTCCTCTTTTTCTTCCATATCACTATACTCGGAGCCATTGTCTCCTAGCTCTGCACTGCTTAGAAAGCCAACTGAAGTGTTGCTGCAGAATCGGCTGTGTTTAATCGAAGGATGGTGCCCTGTAAACACAGAATAAGAATTAAGAAATGAATGAACAACTAAGATGAGTAATCAGAATCACAGTCACGTAACACTATAACAGTGGTTCTTAAGGTAACCTGGTTTCGGCAGAACCTCCCCTGCGGCGGTTAACAGCACAAGTTACACTGATTTGCACATATGTTATGTTATTGTCAGTTCATGCACTGTGTTGGTTTTGTCCTTTGAACAAAATGATGTTCATGCAAGGTTAATTTTGTGCACCAGTAAAAAACATATACGCTTATGACTTGAATATCGAAAAAAATTATTTTATTTTTCACTAAAGATGGGTTCGATACCTCCACAAGGTTAAAAACCACTGCACTAGAAGCCGGTCTTTTCTTTTAAATAGAGGTACAAATACATAATGTAGGTTTAGAAAAAGATACAAATGTATATGTAGTTTTAGTACAGGTGCAAATATATTATGTATTTTTAAATACAGGTACAAATTTACCTGTAGTTTTAGAAACAGATACAAATATATCTGTAATTTTAAGTTCAGGTACAAATATATTATGTATTTTTAAGTACAGGTACAATATATTATGTATTTTTAAATACAGGTACAAATATATAACGTTTTAAATACAGTACAAATTTATCTGTAGTTTTAGAAACAGGTACAAATATATCTGTAGCTTTAAGTAAAGGTACAAATATATATGTAGCTTTAAGTACAGGTACAAATATATTATGTATTTTTAAATACAGGTACAAATATATTATGTAGTTTCAAATACAGCCACCCCCCTTTAACTTTCATAAATACTTATTATAATGGTTGACTACTAACCCTTTTAACATCCAGTAGACCTAACTATACTTATATGACCTGAATTCTTATTAACTTGAATTATTTCAACTGAATTGTTTCAATATTCACACTTTTATTACCGTTCTAAGGGTGGAATGTGTGTGGGTTCTCATTAGTTATGGGTGTGCCTAAATTACCAGGTTAGTTACACCGAGAGAGACCTAAACTCTTTTATTTCAGAATTAGTAATAATACAATCCGTCAAACCTCGTAAAGTCTCAGAAAAGCTCGACCTGTTTTCGGGACATTCTGGATCCCATCTTCAAGAGCACCTAACTGACTGTCTGACCTAACTCTAAATGGCAGTCAGTTAGGTGCTCTTGAAGATGGGATCCAGACGGTCCTGAAACCAGTCGAGCTTTTCTAAGACTTTACGAGGTATGACGGATTGTATTATTACTAATTCTAATATTACTAACCTCAGTGGAACTAACCCATTATCTATCTTTTATTTCACTTCTAGTGGTATAGTAACTATTTTTGCTTCCCCCGTGACGTTCGTAAGATTTGACCCCCCTCCCCTCCCGGCCATTAATAATCTGTTAACCTTCAAAATTCCAAAATATCTTTATAAAATTAAAATGAAGGATTTAATTTTAGACTTGTGTTATTAGTCCCAGACTTTCATACTATTACAGAACTCCTATATATATATATATATACAGTTGTCATCAAAGAAAACCAAAGATTTTTAAAAAAAAAACGTGTAATTCAAATTATATAAAAAAAAGGGTTGTATTAAATTAACTAGCTAAGGGGGCCAGGCTAGCTCAGTGGTTACGTGCTCGCCTCTGAACTGATAGGACCGGGGTTCGATCTTCACCTGGTCCTCGATTTATTCACGCGGGAGGTGAATAAATCTGAGCGCGTCGTCCCTCGGAGAAGGACGTTAAACCGTCGGTCCCGAGCCTGTACGATGTCAGGTACTCGTTAAAGATCCCTACTCTAAATGCATTTGAGTTAGGCAAAATTTAGGACTCCCACTGTAGAATCAATCTTCATTGTGTGGTATCACAAAGGGCCAATCCTCGGCCTACGTGTGTTCCCTTGTGGAACTGCCACTGCAACCTAACCTAACCTAAATTAACTAGCTAAGCAAAATAAATGTAATAAACTTTATTATATTTAAAAAACTATTTTTGAAAAATTTAAAATAATTTTTTTTTTCAAAAATTTTGCAAATATTACATTGAAAATCGGTTTAAAAACAGTTTTAGACACGTAAAATATAAAAACAATTACGAACTTTAAAATAAATTTTAGTATAAAAATAAGTAAAAGTATTTATCTTTTTTAAGTATTAGCTTTTTATTATTTTGATTTTTTTCTATTTTCACTCCTTCAAAATGCTGCCTCCTGGCACGTGCCGCTAATTTTTTCATTTTCTAAAAGTTACTGTGATCGCTATTTGCTACTAAGGATCATTATTTTTAAAATTTCAAAAGACTTAGTTTTGATTCTTATTTTTGAGCATTATGTGGGGCCAGGGAAGCCTATTGACTTGTGTACTTACCTTAGAACTGGTAGATTCCGGGTTCAATTCTAACACTGGCCCTCAATTTTTTTCACATAAGAGATGGAAAAAAATTTTGATTACATCGTCCTTCGAAGAGAACATAAATCTGTGAGTCCCAAGCCTGTAGTATTGTCAGCTACTCGTTAAAGATCCCTACTCTTTACATATATTAGAGATATGCAAAATTTAGTACTCCCAAGTCTTACTGGAATCCCAACCCGGGAATGTGACTTGCAAAAAATGACTGCCAAATAATAAATGATGCATACTTCCTGCCCCTAGAACAGCACTAACACGTGAAACCCTACATACAAAAGTGAGCATTGGAAAACAACAACAAAAGTGAGAATTGTTGACTAACGAGTCTATCATTCATAATTTCATTTACGTATGAGCAGTGAATACAACACTTTTACAATACTAGGGTCCACTAGACCAGAGTCGAGACTCAGCAGCTGGGCTACTCTAACCCCATGTACGTATGAGCAGTGAATACAACACTTTTACAATACAAGGTCCACTAGACCAGAGTCGAGACTCAGCAGCTGGGCTACTCTAACCCCATGTACGTATGAGCAGTGAATACAACACTTTTACAATACTAGGGTCCACTAGACCAGAGTCGAGGCTCAGCAGCTGGGCTACTCTAAACTCATGTACGTATGAGCAGTGAATACAACACTTTTACAATACTAGGGTCCACTAGACCAGAGTCGAGGCTCAGCAGCTGGGCTACCCTAACGCCATGTACGCAGGAGCAGTGAATACAACACTTTTACAATACTAGGGTCCACTAGACCAGAGTCGAGACTCAGCAGCTGGGCTACTCTAAACTCATGTACGTATGAGCAGTGAATACAA
Organism: Hermatobates lingyangjiaoensis; assembly: GCA_026182355.1. Taxonomy (NCBI): domain Eukaryota; kingdom Metazoa; phylum Arthropoda; class Insecta; order Hemiptera; family Hermatobatidae; genus Hermatobates; species Hermatobates lingyangjiaoensis. The sequence goes on from JAPFBL010000623.1 coordinate 77,742, forward strand.
CACTTTTACAATACTAGGGTCCACTAGACCAGAGTCGAGGCTCAGCAGCTGGGCTACTCTAACCCCATGTACGTATGAGCAGTGAATACAACACTTTTACAATACTAGGGTCCACTAGACCAGAGTCGAGACTCAGCAGCTGGGCTACTCTAAACTCATGTATGTATGAGCAGTGAATACAACACTTTTACAATACTAGGGTCCACTAGACCAGAGTCGAGACTCAGCAGCTGGGCTACTCTAACGCCATGTACGCAGGAGCAGTGAATACAACACTTTTACAATACTAGGGTCCACTAGACCAGAGTCGAGACTCAGCAGCTGGGCTACCCTAACCCCATGTACGTATGAGCAGTGAATACAACACTTTTACAATACAAGGTCCACTAGACCAGAGTCGAGACTCAGCAGCTGGGCTACCCTAACGCCATGTACGCATGAGCAGTGAATACAACACTTTTACAATACTAGGGTCCACTAGACCAGAGTCGAGACTCAGCAGCTGGGCTACCCTAACGCCATGTACGCATGAGCAGTGAATACAACACTTTTACAATACTAGGGTCCACTAGACCAGAGTCGAGGCTCAGCAGCTGGGCTACCCTAACGCCATGTACGCAGGAGCAGTGAATACAACACTTTTACAATACTAGGGTCCACTAGACCAGAGTCGAGACTCAGCAGCTGGGCTACCCTAACGCCATGTACGCAGGAGCAGTGAATACAACACTTTTACAATACTAGGGTCCACTAGACCAGAGTCGAGACTCAGCAGCTGGGCTACCCTAACGCCATGTACGCATCAGCAGTGAATACAATACTTTACAATACTAGGGTCCACTAGACCAGAGTCGAGACTCAGCAGCTGGGCTACTCTAAACTCATGTATGTATGAGCAGTGAATACACTTTTACAATTATTTATCCATACAAATATCGGTATTTTGTAAATTTGATAAAAATAAAAAGAAAAAGTAACTTACTTGTAAATCCGGGAAGTATAAGCGTTTCGGAGTCGAGTATAAAAATGAAAAACAGAATGATTTTGCCCAAAGCGTTCTCGAAAGCTCTAAAGATATATCTTGAAATATCTTTTAACCACAAAATTTCGACCATTGTTGTAATATTTATGTTTTCTATCGGACAAGTGTGTTTTTAAGATTATTGATCTAAATATAATCACCGGAGGAAAAAACTTGTTTAGACTGTGAACTACTGTAATTAATATTATTTCAAAAACTAGAGGAAAATAAAAAAAAAATTATTTTATATTAAAAAAAAAATTTGATGCATAAGTGGTTCATTTTTCGATATTGTGTTTTCATCTACATTTGAAATTGATTTCAGTTGTTGTATTAGTTATACTTCGAGTAAGGAGACAGGGTAGCCCAGTGGTTACGTGCTCGCTTTTGGAGTGGTAGATCCGGGGTTCGGTACCTACGAGTATTCTATGGCTCTTGATTTATTCAAGTGGGAGTTAAAAACCATCTGAGTATCGAACCTCGCAGAGAGTGTTCAGCTGTCGGTGCCAAGCCTGTACGATATCAAGTACTCGTTAAAGATTCCTACTCTAAAAACATTTGAGTTAGACAAAATTTAGGACTCCCGGTATAAAAATGTTCATATTATGGTACAACTACAGGTTAGCTCAGTTAACGTACGTATTTATAATACGTATTATATGTATGTACGTATACTTCGTATTTATAATCACGAGTCAGCTCAGTTAACGTATTTATAACCTTTGCTCTAACTCTAGGGGGTCAGGTTAGCTCAGTGGTTAATGTACTCGCCTTTGGGCTGGTAGTCTGGGGTTCGATCCCCACCTGGCCCGCGATTTATTCACGCAGGAGATGAATAAATCTGAGTATGTCGTCCCTCGGAGAAAAGATTAAGCCATCGGTCCCGAGCCTGTACGATGTCAGATACTCGTTAAAGATCCCTACTCGAAATGCACTTCAGTTAGATAAAATTTAGGACTCACAATGTAGAATCTGTAGTATCACCGATCAAACAAAAAGCCGGTAAACAGCTTTCGTTATCAGCCGCCAGGGAATCAGTTTCAACAATTAAAAATAATGATATCACAAAAAACCAATCTTCAACCTATGTGTGTTCTTTCGTGGAACTGTCATTGCAACCAAACCTATATTTCAAGTATAGGTTAAACCAGAGTTTCTCAAAGTGGGTTCCGTGAAAAACATTTAGTAAAAACATTTTTCTACATAATTTTTTTTGTGGGTATGGATTTATTCTATATTTCTTGTGAATCATTAAATCGAATCATGTTTGTATCTATATATACCCATAAGTATAAGTGGTCAAACTTTTATTCATATTTAGGATGAATCACTAGTCAGTTTTTGGAACTATCTGATTCCCGAATTTCCTGCTATTGCAAAAGTAGCACTTCAAATATTGCTGCCATTTCCCACTACCTACTTATGTGAAACTGGATTTTCCCTTTAAACTGCCATAGAAACCAAATACCGAATTAGACTTAATGCTGTGGTTAACTTGAGAAACAAACTCTCAACTATAAAGCCAAAAATGATTACAAAACAAACTCTGTGTTAAAATTGCTAGTAATTCTGTTTTATGAGTCATGCACTTGTGGAAAATATGAAAATTAAAATCTTTTAGTTTTGAATTTTTATTCGAAAAATACACATTGCAGTAATATATCTTTTTTAATTGTTTTTCAACATAAATACTATTTAAAAAGGCATATGAACATATTTATATTATGATTGTATGGAATCATTAGAATCTGGGGTTCCGGAGAAAGTTACTGGAACTAAAAAGGATTCCGCATCGAAAAAAGTTTGAAAAACTCTGGGTTAAACAATATACAATCGTAGGAAACGTTTGCTTGTTCCATGTCCACTCACATAAATTTTTATTTTCATCATTTTTCCTGAGGAGAACAAACTGTGACTCGTTTGTTATTTGAATCACATTGTCTTGGTAGGTTATACACCAATAGCTATGTTTTTTTATGTTTACAACGACCCACTAGCTAGGGTGATGACGTCAGCCGTTTACCAACTTTTTTTTTGATCGGAGATTCTACAAATTCTAAATTGGGAGTTCTAAATTTTGCCTAACTCAATTACATTTCGAGTAGGGTTCTTTAAAATAATAGAAATAAATCCTCTGAGGCCTTTTATTTTATGCCATCAAAGAGCAAACAAAGTAAAAACAAATAATATAAAAGTTAGGTAGATGGAAAGTAACCAAACAGTTGGAAAATTCTAGTTACAATATACCTTGATAACTTTGCTATATTGTGACTTGAATTTTCCAGCTGTTACCTTCCTTCTGCATAGTTTGTGTGTTATCCTTTTTGATGGCATAAAGTGAAAGGCCTCAAAGCATTTATTTCCATTGTTTTCTTTGTTCTTTTGTGGTTTTATACTTACATATAAAACCACATAACTATATATATATATAATATACAAATAAAATATCGACCCTCAAGTAGGAACAAAATAAGGACCCTGTCATTTCTTCAGGTTCAAATTAAACTTCTGGTTTTGAAAAATATGTTAAATATTTTTTTTCAAATGAAAATCGAAACGTTGGCAATGAGAGCTTAATATGAACTTGAAGAACTGACCGAGTCCTGATAAAATTTTATTTCATATATATATATAAACTATATTGGTAAAAAGAACACACAAAAATGAAACAAATAGCTTCGTTATCAAGAAGGTAGAAACGAGTCGCTCCGCAGGCAGACAACGACTGTTGTCTATCGAAATATAGCAGTGAGTTTCTGTTTGTTCTTTTTGTCAATGTAGTTTATTTAGTTCATGGAATCGTTTCATTTAATTTCATATATATATATATATATATACAATTAAAAGAAACGGTCCAGCGGACTTTTTTAAATAAAATAAATTCAAAACGAAGGAAACACACAGACAACTCACATCGATATTTCAACCATCGTCGTTATCAGGAGGTGTGAAGAGCGAAGAGCCCCGCAGGAAGGCAGGGCGGTGACTCATATATATACACTCATATATACAATCAATGATCAAACCACAATAAGAAATGGGAAAACAAGACTAAGATCTTTCAACCGTAACAAGCGGTCTTTTTTTTTTACTTTTTCTTACTGTACTCCTTTGTTTCCCCAAATATTCCTTTCTGGACATTAGTCCTTTCCTGCACTCTCACCCTTTTAAAATACCACTCTTCCCTCCCACTCTTCTCAACTCCTCACCAGATGTTTTCTGCATCTAGTGTTCAGTTGAGTTTTTGGCTCTGACGAAGACCGCTTGTTACGGTTGAAAGATCTTAGTCTTGTTTTCCCATTTCTTATTGTGGTTTGATCATTGATTGTTATTTCAGGTGTTTATGTGAAAGCTTTTTATCATATATATATATATATATAAGGATTACTTGAAGGAATAAACTTCAAGAACCTCCTATTCCAGTCAACAAATAATCATTCATTTAGTCTTCAAATATCCAATCGTATATCAGATCTAAACAACCTAAGTCGATTGAAAATATACATATAATCAAGTAAAAATCAGATCAAGTTTATTGTAATTTAATTTATTTATTAAATCAGCTATGAGACCCACGCCAGGAAGTGTAGTCACTGGATTGCTTCTTCCCTCCTGTGTTTCCTCATACATCTGTGTTATCAGTGTCACTGGTAATGTAACACTTACATTGTTGTGACTTTAAACAAATAAAATTAAAAAAAAATCAGCTATGGTATATTCATTAACCGTTAAATGAGTTTCAGGAGGTGGAGAAAAAAAATTGATTAGCCTAGTAATGATGGCTTGTTGTGTTTTATAAAGAGGCTAATTTAGAAAAAAGTATTTGCTTAATGTATTGCCCTATAATTTATAGTATCCCATATACTATAAAAGGGCACCAAACACTTCGATTTGTCATGCGCTTACAAAAGTCGTATGAGTCAGGGAAGAAATTGTACCTTTGATGTTTAAAAAGTTAAGTTCGTAGTTGAAGGTGATTTGTTTGGTTATAGATGTACATTAGTTCCAGTCAATTAGTTTAACACTGATATCAGGAGTACTTTGTAGACATTAACAGTGATAAGGCATTATTGTTACATAATAATACCGGAAGGAAAGCTATGACTAATTGAGGAGAGACATATTTGCAAATAGTTAAGTCGACCATACTGTCAATAGTATTAATTAAAATAGTCAGGAGTGTTTGGGGAGACAATATTTAAATATTAGTTATAAAGTTAAAACAGACTGTTATCCATCTGTAGAAAACAGAGATGTCAATCTGCTAGAGGTAGAAGATATAATTTTCATAATGTGCTTGTAATAGAGTTCCAACCAACTAAAAAATCATTTAGTTTGCATACTTTGTAATTTTTTATTTTCTTCATTGCCGCTAAAGCTTCTTCCCATTGGAAACACCAACAAAGTTCTGAAAATAATCAAATCTGGTAGGGAAAACTACTTTTTAGCCAAGTGTGTTTCATTGTAGAGTATTTTGGTCTAAGGTCTAACTGTTTGTAATGCCAATACTAGGAAATAATATTGTATAGAATTCAGTATTTTTCAACCGCTGACGTGCCCTGGGAAATTATCCAATTTGTGTGCTCGTCCAGTATAGAATAATATAGTATATTCCAAACCAGATGTGGCAACAGCAAGTAGCTAATTGCGTTGTGCTTGGAGACAAGCGAATTAGAGACGGACGTTGCAACGGTGAAAGTAACAGATAAGTTTTTAAAGAAAAAAAAACAGGTATTTTTCAACATCTAAATAAACTAAAGACACAAATAAATGCAAGGACAAAAGAAAGACCTGCTTACAAATATAGATAAAATAAATAAGTAGCAACTGTGGTAGCAGTAGCAACCTTGAAATACTCTTCTCATTCAAAAACACCTCAATAGCTACAGCAATCCTTCAAAAAATTCAAAAAGGAATGCTACTTACATGAAAATAACTATAGCAACTATAACAATTTATTTATTAATATATTAGTATAACAAATTATATATTAAATCTGATACAAGTTTAAATATTAAATATATACAAGTATGATTTATTTTACAGAAAGGCGACATTACACGACTCTTCACTGGTAGATTAATAGCTAACCTGTTCTGGATCTCTTTGGAAGTCTTCATAATTCCACCTCCAATATACATTTATATATATATATATACATCCGCTGTAATTAATTAATAAATTTCATTCATTCTTTATAAAAGACAATTTCATTTTATTTTAGAATTTTATTAACAATAATAGATATGTTTTTCGAATCCTAAAATACTGATTAGGATTTAGGAAGTTGGTTCATTTGTATATATTTTTTTTTTATAGAGAGTAGTAGTTGATTATTTCTTTAAAGGGTCTAAACTTTCGATGAGGAAATCATCATTTCCGAAAGAGATTCCTCGACTAAAGCCATCCTGGAACAAAGAAAATGAAAAAAACTTAGATATTAAATGTGGAATGAAAAACTTAGATATCAAATATCTAATGAAAACCATATCCCACAACAACGCACACTAAATAATTAAATAAACAAACTAAAAATCAAGTTCAATACCAGTTATACACTAGTACGATTTTATTAGGATTATTTTAGTATAACTTTATTATTATACCCTGCGTGATACGTGTCAAGATAAATAAACTCCCTTGTAACAGAGTTACTGTTGTGAGCAATGTTCCCTCTTTTCACGTATCTGGGCATACACACAAGCTCCCTGAGCAAATTGAGGACCATTGAGAGAAACATCACCACTTAAAAAAAAAAAAAGAGAAAAATCAGAAAAACTGAATGTGTAGATGTTATATGTGAGAGTCCTGCTTTTGTCTGGCTGAGGGTCTTGTTCTATAAGATATGAGACATATAAACCTTTCAGACATAACATTTTGCTCACAGTAAAACATTCATATTTTGTACAATGATGTTTATGTTGATTTTTGTATGCGCTGGATAGATTTTTTTATGCGCCGAGAATGTGTGGGCAGTGCACAATTGCGCATGGGCGCAGCTTAGAAGGATACATTGTTTGTGAGCAAAAAAACACACACACAAACTTAATAATGGTTAACCTTCATTTCTAAAATGCGTTTATCTAGAAATCCAATGGCATTTTCCAATTCAACTTGAGTTGGTGCTGGAGTAGCGGCAAAGTCTCCCATGCCAAAGGGATCCGAAGAGATGACTGGGGGATCAGATCTAGGAGGTGACGCCCTCTTGGAGGCTTTAGGCGGAGGAGCCACTGGAAAAGGGGAAAAAAAAATTACAAACCTGTTTAAAATAGATAAAGTAAAATATAAATTATATCCAGTAACAAATGTAGTTGCAGTTATTTTTGTTTGAATTTGAAAGGTTGTAATTTGCGGTGTTCTATTTAATATTTGCTGAGTAGTGAACATTGAACTATACTGACACAGAGGAGGAGGTGACAAAGATTGGGATTCGAAGGCCCTTGGGTTAAAGTCATCGTCCAGCTCATCTAACAAAAGACCCTCTAGTTTCGTACCAACTGCAGGGCACTCCACATTGCTGAAACATAAAAAAGTTTTATTCGACTGTTTTGCATTATAGAGTATATTAGTTAAATGACTTTCTTATTTATGGATTTACAGATATTATTTATCAAGGAAGAACGACAAACAAACACGTAAACACACACACACACACACACACACATATATATATATATATATATATATATATTCTATATTGATATAGCTTCTCGACCACTGATATTTCAAATTCTCCGAATTGGTTCCTGAGGATTTTGGTCATAAACATACAACTTTGATTATAAGCCGACGTTTCGCCAAAAGTTGTTTGGCATTTTCAAGGCTAAAAAACAATTTATTAACAACATAAGTAAAACAAGATAAATACATCAACGTTTACCAACCAACAGAAAACAAACCAAACAAACAAAAAATTCAGTAACAAGAGAACCACAAAAGGATCATAAAATACCTAGTGTTATTCATTATTTCAAAACAGACATTTGTTGTTTAAACCTAATTACTTATTATTAATTATTCCGAAAACACCCAAAACCCAATTTTCAAACAGATAAGCAATATTTCAACCCTTCTAGTTTGAATGTTCAAACTAGAGTTGTTGTTGAAATCCACAGACTATTTTTCTTTGTAAAATAATATATATATATATTATGTGAGTTGTATATTGTTTTGGTAAATGTATTATAGTTCTTACTCTAATTTTAGCCCTGAAGATGATGTACAAATACATCGAAACGTTGGCCTAGGAAGGAGTTTATTTTCTTTTATTTGACCTAGCCCTCAATAACAAAACATACAAAATATATATATATATATTGATAAAAGTATCGACCGTGGAATCGAAACAAAACTAAAGTTTATCGGGACTCGGTCAGTTCTTCAGGTTCAAATTACACTCTCATTGCCAATGTTTCGGTCTTTATTTAAGAAAAGTAACACACAGAGTAAAGAAACACAGAAACTCAAATTTTCGGGCAATCCGTCCTCAGGAGAAGCCCATTGTAGACATATCGGCAAATAACCGACCCGGTTGGCTATCAGATGGTAAATGCCGTTGCATATACAATTCTCTTTTCTCCTGAGGACGGATTGCCCGAAAATTTGAGATTGTAAGTGGTAATTTACTCTGTGCGCTACTCTTCATTAATTTTGAACTTATAAATATATATATAACTTATATATATATATATATATAAACATATATATAACTTTAAATTACACAAAGCACGACACAGAAAAAGGAACTTAGAGAATTCTCAATATTTCGAACTGTTGTTCGTTATCACGAATAGACTAGAGGAGAGGACAAAGTAAGAGAGATCTCCCCACGTCAAAATAAGGAGCGCGAATGAATTTGTTTCCGTTTCTTAAATTTAGTATAGATATATATTTCGTTAAAATTTATAGCAGATTCCGAGTTCACGACATTTTTACTAATTGCTTCTATTTTTCCCACGATCACCCTTTGAGAAAGTGACAATTCCCAAAGCAAGTTAGCAAACGACATTCAGCAAGGCACATAACAATAGGGGATTGATGTTAAAACACTAAAAACATTTGAATGCAAATATTTGCATGTAATTAACTATTAAACTAAAATAATATAACAAGCATTCGGCCCCATGGGACATCATCAGGTTCTTAAATTACTTATATTAACTAAATGTAACGCCAATATAGTATGTATTCTGTACACTTCAGATTACATACTATATTGGCGTTAAATTTAGTTAATATAAGTAATTTAAGAACCAGATGATGTCCCACGGGGCTGAAAGCTTGTTATATTAGTTTAGTTTAGTAGTTAATTAGATGCAGGTATATACAAACATGATAGCACAGGTGGCCAGGCAAACCACAGGGGAGTGCACAGTACCATGACCCCCCCCCCCCCCCCACCATTAAGTAATGAAGTTTACCTAATACTCTACCATATACATAGGTATACTGTCAATAAACCAAAGTATATAACATTTATCTGTGTTACTTACACTGGAAAAGGAAGAACTAAAATAGATTTGATTTCCACCAAATTGGAACCCTATTTCAAATTATAGGTTAAATAGCCCAAAACAAAATGAACACAAAAATAATGAAGAAATAAAGTAAAATATGAATGACAATAAAAGAATAGTAATGTAAAATGAAACAATCATTTCATGTACTCGTATTAGCAGTTATTTTTGAGTGAAGGTTCTAAAGATTATCTTTAGAATTAATCTTTTTTTCTGATAATATTGCTATTCAACTATTTAAATCCAGCATTTAGAATTTCACTTAACCAGGCAAATTGAAAATAAGTCTTATGTGGAAATGTTTATTTATCAACTTTCTCAATGATAATTAAAACAACATGACAATATAATTAACTAAGTAAATTCTTCCGCGACTAATTGATAACGGACTAGATAAATTACTTATCGGCTTTTATTTGATTTAATGTTTATATTAATTTATCAATCCGTGTTAAAAAAACCTTTGTTTAAAGTTTTTTTTTAAAATTATTTACAGTACCAATCCTTTACAACTACAAGATATTTTTAAACAGTAGAGATGTCTGTTGCCTTTTAAACTATATTTTTTTTGCTGACTTGTGGTTTCTCAGACAATTGAGAACATTTTTTTTCTGTTGCTTTTTTTTATTAAATTATTAAAAAAAAGGAAATTTTTGCTGAAAAACTAGTATTCTGAAACCACCCAAGTACATGAGTAACCCTTTTCTTGTAAAAAAAAAAGCGTGTATAACAATTGTTTGGTCTGTATGCTGCAAAGAAAAAGAACTATTATAGGACTAACAAACATAACTGATTTGACAAGGGTATTTAAAAAACAACCTACCAGCAGTTTTTTCTGTAATAACATAAGAACAAAGTAACAAACATTTTGTTAGATACTTAATAATTGTAATAGTGTAGCATCAAACGTCGTTTCACAAACCTACGAGGCACAAATTGAAAAGCTACTTTGTAAAATTTCAAAGCTATTTCCTTGCTAAATCATAAGGTTTAACCAAATGCCCATTTTAACTGTTTTTTACTTCACATACATATTCTAAGTATTCTCAAATTGATATTCATGAAATTATTCTCAAACATGGAAATTATATTTGCATTATAACTGTCACATTTAGTAGCATCTTTCGAATCAATACCATGTACTCCATGTTTTTTGCATGGTGCTCTTTAACCAAATCTTAAACACTTCTGCATCTCTCTTGGAAAGAAGAAGAGGCGACAGCGGTGCCGATGTGACCAAATAAAGTAGTCACATGAAAATAAACAAATTAGTTAAAAGTCAGTTAATTATTCCTGAAATTGAGTTTATATTCTGGTTGAGTTTAAACCAATCAAGGTTTTTAAAACATGCAAATGGTTCTCAAAACTCGGTAGAATACACAGCATGATTATAGTAGTAAGTAGTATAGTATCCCACATAGAACATTCTGCTCGCGTTTCGTGAGACGTCCTATAAATGTGCCTACAAATGCTCGTAAGTTTTTTTAACATAAGAGGTATGTTGGTAACATCCATGTGCCTACAAAGTGCTCGTAGGTTTAAGCGTTCTCCTCTCTCAAGTGTTTCGTGAGATGTCTACATTCATGTGCCTACAAGGTCTCGTACATTTGTAGAACATAATAAGTATGATAGAACACTGTTAGAATTATTAAGCATCTAACAACTTTTTTTTTTGTTCTTATGTTATTACAGCAAAACTACTGGTAGGTTCTTTTTTTAATAACCTCATCAAATCCAGTTATCTTTGTTAGTCTCATAACAAAGTTCTTTTTCTTTGTCGCACACAAACCACAACTGTCAAAAACGCTTTCTTACAAGAAATGATTACTCATATATTTGAGTCGTTTCAAAATACTATTTTTCAGAAAAAATAGCCTTCAATTTAATAATTCAAAAAAAAAAAAAAAAAAAAGTTCTCGATTATTTAAGAAACTATAGAGCCAGCAAAAAGAAAAAAAAATAGTTTAAAAGGTAACAGACATTTCTACTGTTTAGAAATATCTTGTAATTGTAAGTGATCATGGAAATGGACTCAAATACGACTGACTGTGGTACTTCCAATGTGGAATGAACTTTTTTTATTGGACCACTGTATGATTTCGAGAAGGACTTCAAGCAATCAGACCTCTCTATGCCACATGAGGGCACAGTCAGCTGTATAATAAATGCTATCAACATCGTAATGATATCAAAACAAATGGTAGAATGTGTTTCAATAATCGCTATAAATGATTTTAGGATTACAAGTTGATTAGATGCATACTTGTTTAGATTGGGCTTCTCAAAAGATCTCGGTGGTATCGGAGGAAATGGCGAGGATGTTGTGAGAGTATTGAAACCATCATCATCGTGGACGTTGAGATTCACCAACAGACCTACAACAACAACAACAACAAAATCATCATCATCATCATGTCTTCAATCAGAACTGCAGCCTGGCTTTAAAACCAGTGAAGACCAGGCAGGCATAGAGAATAGTGTAGACGAGAGAGTGTACTTTAGGAGCCCCAGCGTTTACATAGACCAGTGTTTGCCAAACTTTTTCGAGTGACCGCCCCCTTGGGTCCATAAACCTATAACTCAACACTCTTGAATAATAATCAGATTCCTAGATCTGTCAAACGGTATGGCTTGTATGGCTCTCACAAGCTTTGAGATTGAATTGTAAGTCAACATTTTTTACATTTTATTGAAAAAAAAAAATATTTTCCGTTACTTTAAAATTCTGAATATATTTTTCATTTGTTGTGCTTGTAATCTCAAAGATAATGCCAAAATTTCATAACTCTAGAGTTAGCTGTTTGTGAGAAAAAAATGTTTTTTAAAAAACGGTTTTTGAAAAAAAAAAGTTACTTTCCCGTCATGTATAATTCTTCCCAAACAATAGGGATCTTCTACGCTATGGGGCCCATTTTTGTGTAAAATATCAACTTGATCCATCAAAGATTCTGGACCGTAGCATGGTAATAAGCAATGCTAACACACTCACCCACCCACAGACATCATAGAAAAAACTTCATAAAACGACTTTTGGGACCTCAAAACATGTAATTCCGTCAAAATCTCGAAATCGAATTTTTTCACGATCCCTATACTTTACTTATAGTAAAGTAATAACCAAATGGGTAACATTTTAATAATTAAATTAAAATAATTACTAATCGAATATTTATTTAGAATCCAATAGATGTATTGTTTTTCATAGCATATTTATGCAAAAGAATTAATACACAATAAAAGAAACTTAGGTGAGAATATACTTTTAACATAAAAATGAATTATCAAAACAAATAATTTTATGAAACTGTTTCCTAGAAGTTTACATGCCGTGTTTTCACTTAAATTTAGAAATTATATTGCATGAACATTTTCAATTTATGGAAATAGAATCCCCACTCCTTTTTGCATTACCGCCCCCCGATATCAATGCACCGCCCACTTTGGGAAACACTGACATAGACGGACCTTTACACAGAGGTTATAAAGGTTTCCCTACTCTCCAGTAGGGATTTTGGAGTCATTTCTTTTTCTTAAAAGGCAACTCATACTTACGAGTATATTGCAATAATGTTTCTTTCAATATAACTTAATTGAATCAATATAAGTTTTAATTAGTTTTTGCTATATTCCTGGTTTGGGAGAAGACCAAACACTTCTTTGATACTAATAAAAAGATATTATTTAACTGAAATATCAATTACAACAAAATCCATCTATGTTTACATTTTGAAATTATTAAAACAAATTAGTTTTTATAAACATTTTGGCCATTGTTGATTTGTCAACTCTGGGGCCGCTAAACTCCCTCTGTTCGTCTACAGGATGGCAAAAAATAATTCTTTAAGTCAATAAACTCTTCAATTAATACTCCAAAGTGTCGTAGAACTAGTTAGCTCATGAAGAAGATGGTTCAGTTAACAGAGTTAGGGCAAAACAGCGCAGTTAAGGGCAGATGTTCTAATCAAAGTTCAAATGCATCAAACTTGACATTAAGCATTTAGAAAAAGAAAACTAACAACAGTAATAACTTTTTATTGTAATTTTCAACTAATAAAACTAGCTCCTCGTGACTAAACTATTTTTTTATTTTTTAGCCATTAATTGAATGTTTTCTTATCTCGACCACAAATATTCAACACTATTTTCCTTTCTTTATACAGGTTCGATCTACCATCAAACAGTAAAACACATTTAATCTTTAAATTTAGTCTATATTTGTAGACAACTTTCCGGCTTTATCTATATAGAAATTAATTAGATGTTAACATTAATTACAGTACAGAATTACTTTTCATATTACTGTAATTAATTTCTTCATTAATATAGCCCTGAAGATGTCCACAAATAAAGAGGACACAATAGCTTAAAGGTGTTTTACTAAAGGGATTTTGGAGTCATTTCTTTTTCTTAAAAGGCAACTCATACTTATATTGCAATAATGTTTCTTTGAATATAACTTAATTGAATCAATATAAGTTTTAATTAGTTTTTGCTATATTCCTGGTTTGGGAGAAGACCAAACACTTCTTTGAGTCTAATAAATAGACATTATTTAACTGAAACTATCAATTACAACGTCAATAGCTAGAGAAATTAAGTACGAAAAAGTTTTCAGAATGAAACATACAAAAACGAAGTATGAATGGGAGCAATGGTCAAAAAAAGGTTGAAAATCACTGGTGTAGACTAGCGCTCATTTCCCTAACAAATGACGACTTAAAAATAATATTATTGTTCTTAGCAGTACAGAGGTTGTTAGTCACAATTAAAGAAGAATGAAACATATTACCTCCTAAATTACCTTTCTCATTCGAACATCCTCCACAGCGAAACTGAGAGTTTTCAGAGGGTTATTTGATATGCATATATACATTCACAAATGTGTATATTACATTATTTTTCTTTATCGAGGTTTGGTCCAGCCTCGATAAAGACTAAACCCGGTCTGGACCAAACCTCGATTACTTTTAACATAAAGCTCTTTTGTGTGGAGAAGAATTTTTTTTAAATTCCCATCATGAGTAAATACCACATTAGTAATGTACATAATGACATCACCAACGGTTTATAACAAGAGATAAAGAAAAATAGTTTTGAATGTATGTGTTCGAGATAAGAAAACAGACATATTAATTTGGTTATTGAGAATTAGGTTCAAAATTAGCTACAACTTCTGATTACGTTTCGCCTAAATTCGTTCGGCATTCTCAATGCTATAAACAATTTATAATAAAAATTAGTAGTACTATAAACAAACTCTGAAAACAAACACATCTAAGGAAAAATATAACAACAAACTAACAGAAAAATAAAAAACAATAAGAAACAAACTAAGTAAAAACTAAAAATGGATAATGTTATTGTTTTTATAGACAGATGTGTTTCTAACATAATTACTACTATTATTATTGGAGCTAAAAACAATTTGAAAGATTAGTAATACTGCGAGAATACCTACAGAGAATATTCAAACAGAAGACAAAAACACAATATGCAACAATACAAATAAGCAAAAATATACAAGCATATACAAACACAGGGCAGAACAAAAATCTACAAAGTTATTACCTTATTGAAGGAACTATTCAACGTATTACACACATCTCTTCTTTTTGTAATGTATATTATCAAAAATGAATTGAATAGACAGGGAAACTTATTCTATCACCCATCCCACATGATACGTTAGTTAACACCATCAAAACAGAGAGAAAATCAGGGAGGTTACGTAACCATAATAAAACAAGCCCCCAGCCACCGCCCACCCCTATTCAAATTCAAATAATTACGATATAATAAGATTCAAAATACAAGCCGATTAAGTAAAAATACAAACACTAAATAATGGAAATAACACTAATACTTGTTTATAGACAATTGCAGGAGATTAGAATGAATTAGACTAAGATTAGCTATATCGGATCTCTTGTTACCAGCCGCTGGTGATATCATTATGTACATTACTTTTGCAATCTGTTATACTGTGGTATTTACTCATGATAGGGAATTTAAAAAAAACACGTCTAGATACAAAAGAGCTTTCTGTTAAAAGTAACAGTATACTTAAGAGTTCTTCTTCTGGTTTACATCTAAAAAAACATATATATCTATGACCTTTAATAATATAAGATTGAATTATTTGAAAATTAAATACAATTAATTGAATGGTGAATAATACCACTATTGAAGTTTTTAACAAAGGAAAATAGTATGAAAGGCCACTTTGAATGAATGACACATCAACCTTAATAAAGAAAGATAACAAATGTTAAAATACCTGATAAGCTTCCTATATTCCTCTAATTCCTGCCACCCTACCATCACACCCTGACACCCTCAATCCTTCCTAGGTTCCTGTTGCATAACACCCTCAACAGTGCAGGTCATAAAAAACCCATAAAAAAGGTCATAAATTGATTCATGTTTTATTATGTCATCATTTTTTATTAAGGTTTAAGTCATTTTCATTCATTAACTCCCGTACTATTCACCACTCAATTAATTGTATTCAATTTTCAATTAATTTATTCTTATGTTATTAAAACTCATAGGTATGTATGTTTTTTTTATGTAAACCTGAAGAAGACCACTAAATGGTCGAAAAGCTTTGTCAGTTTTTAACATAAAGCTTTTTTGTTTAGAGACGTGATTTTTTTGTAATTCCCCATCATTTCAATATGCTGATCATTTCTTTGAAGTGTCTTTTTTTTATGTTTTCTCCTGTTCCAGTATTTTTGAGTTTCCAAAAAAAAAAAAACTGAAAGGATTTGTGGAAAAAGACAAGGAAAGAAGGCAGAGATAGTAAACAACTAAAAAATGAAATAAATACTTTTAGAAAGATAGAAAGTAAATAAATGGCACATTTAAGCATACTATAAATACAATGATAGTATTGATACGAAGCTAGACATTTAGGATAAACTGATGAAAATCCTCAGACCCAAGCTGGATGATGAAAAAGGATCCGAAACATGTTTCTGAGTAATATGATTCATTCTTTTTTAATTGTAACTGAATAATTTTTTTTTTAAATACTATTCTAATAAACACTGAGTTTGGTTTTCAGATTGTCTGCTCACCATTTGAACCGTTTGTAGATGGCCCATTAGAGGAGGATGGAGACGAGAAGAAGTCTGAGTCGGCGGAGGAGGTATCGCTGAGTGCGGACACGGACAGCATGTCGGAGATCTTGTGGGTTCGCTTGTAGGCCTCCAGATCCTGCAACATCAGAGGGAATATAGTTAGTGTCAACTTGGACCAAGAAGGAGGGAAGAATTCAAATGTTTACAATCATAATATGGCCTCCCAGTACATGCCACGTGATATTTTAACCTAGTAAAGTTAAAACAACAGCAAACAAGTTTTCATAATTTCATCTCAAATCAAAGTTACAATACTGTTGTCCCTCAGAGACTGTTTTGACCTTCTGTGTACGTCAGTGCCTCAAGAGACGTGAAGCCTGTTTTGACCTTATGTGTACGTCAGTGCCTCAAGAGACGTGAAGCCTGTTTTGACATTATGTGTACGTCTCCCTCAAAGAGACGTGAAGCCTGTTTTGACCTTATGTGTACGTCAGTGCCTCAAGAGACGTGGAGCCTGTTTTGACCATATGTGTACGTCTGTCTATCGGAGAGATGTGATCCTGTTTTGACCTTATGTGTACGTCTCTCGGAGAGACGTGAAGCTAGTTTTTACCTTATGTGTGCTGTCTCTCAGAGAGACGTGAAGCCTGTTTTGACCTTATGTGTACGTCAGTACCTCAAGAGACGTGGAGCCTGTTTTGACCATATGTGTACGTCCGTCTATCGGAGAGACGTGATCCTGTTTTGATCTTATATGTACGTCTGTCTCTCGGAGAGACGTGAAGCTAGTTTTGACCTTATGTGTGCTGTCTCTTAGAGAGACGTGGAGCCTGTTTTGACCTTATGTGTACGTCCGTCCATCGGAGAGATGTGAAGCCTGTTTTATCCTTATGTCTACATCCGTCTCTCAGAAAGGATGTTAAACTAGTTTTGACCTTATGTGTACGTCCGTCCATCGGAGAGACGTGAAGCCTGTTTTATCCTTATGTCTACATCCGTCTCTCAGAAAGGATGTTAAACTAGTTTTGACCTGATGTGTACGTCCGTCCCTCGGAGAGACGCCAAGCCTGTTTTGACCTTACGTGTATCTCGGCCGTACCACTAAAATCAAAACCAAGCCGATGCATTTTAACATTTAGTCCTTTAGCTATTTGAAACTCGTGAGTTCAGAGCTGTGCAGAGTTGCCAATTTAGCAGTTACTATCCTAGATTGAGCACATTACAATGAAATCTAGCATCATGAAATATATATTTTTCTATTTAAAGTAAATATGCTAGTATTTATTTATTTTAGTTCAGCATTATAAAATGAATTTTCTATTATCTATAAGAGGTAGTTTAGTATTTGCTTGCTTTTTGCTTTGAACATATTTGGAAATACTGTGGCTGAGATGAGCACGCGAAGTCGGGTCTGCACAACACAACATAGCGCATCATAACGTATACACCCATCAGTACCATATCAGCGCAACAAACACAACAAGTAACAGGGCAGAGTGATACCTAATAGCTTAAAAACTACATATTTGAGACTCCATATTCTATTAGTAAAGACTTATACTTATTCATAAAAAAACTAGAACTACCCTTTGTATTTAAAAAAAAAAACTACGATTTATTATCTAACTGCCCAGGAGTACTAGGTTATTAGCCGTACGAAGAACTTAAGCCTATGTAAAATACAACTAAGACTCCTAGGTGTTCAATATTCCGTAGGGGTTCCACATTTGTACTAACAACTTATTACTAGCACACAACAAAAACATATATAATTAGATTCATAAAGACATATACAATTTATAGCTAAGAGACAACACTATTACAGACGTATGTTCATTGTGTCGTATCACAATGAGCCAATCTTTGACCCGTGTTCTCTCGCGGGAGGGCGCCATTACAACCTTCTCTACTATACATCCCTCACTTTCTTAAGTATCATCATCAGACCATTTCTTTCTGTATTATTCTTTCTCTTTCCAACATATACTTACTCTGTCTACCCATACAATATACATCCCCCCCCCCTCAAACCTCTCTCTCATTCACTCTCTCTCCCCTCTCTCTCTCTCTCTATATATCTCTCCCCTCTCTCTCTCTCTCTCTCTATATCTCTCCCCCCCCTCTCTCTCTATATCTCTCCCCTCTCTCTCTCTATCTCTCCGCTCTATCTCTCTCTCACTCTCTCTCTATCTCTCCTCTCTCTCTCACTCACTCTCTTTCTCTCTATCTACCTCTCCTCTCTATATCTCTCCCCCCTCTCTCTCTATCTCTCTCTCACTCACTCACACTCTCTCTCTCTATCTCTCCTCTCTATCTCTCTCATTCACTCTCTCTCTATCTATTTCTCTCTCTCTCTCTCTCTCTCTCTCTCTCTCCATTTCTTTCTAACTACTCATTCTCTCTTAATAACTAGCACAGAACTATCAAATACTAGAAATGGTAACACTTCTAGACGTTAAGCCGTCGGTCCCGAGCCTGTACAATGTCAGGTACTTGTTAAAGATTCCTACTCTAAATACAGTTAAGTTAGGCAAAATTTAGGACTCCCAATATAGAATAGGTCTTCATTGCTTTTGTTTCGCAAAGGGCTAATGTTCGGGCTATACGAGTATGTGTGTTCCCTTGTGGGACTGCCACTGCAACAAAAAAATGAATTGATAAACTCAGGCGCAAATGTTTGACTGGGGTTCAATACCATGTCTGCCCCTAGATTTATTCATGCGTGAGGTGAATAAATCTGAGCAATCGACTCTTGGAGATAACGCTAAGCCGTCGGTACCGAGCCTGCACAATATCATGTACTCGTTAAAGATCCCTACTCTAAACACAATTTAGAACTCTCAATGTAGAATCAATCTTCATTATGTGGTATCACAAAAGGGCCAATGTACGGGCCTATGTGTGTTCTTTTTGTGGGACTCCCACTACAACCCTAATCTAACCACATAGAATACTTGTTCGTAAAAATAAAGATTCAATAAAGATCAAAAATAAAGACTCACACTGGCCTGTCCATTGAGCACGTCAGACAGTCTCTGCTTCAACGCTTTGTTTTCGTGTTCCAGCTGTTTGATTCTTTGCTGAGTCATAATCATTCTTTTTTGCATTTCTAAGTCCTTGCCGGAAGTCTCTAGGAACCGCCTGCAAACAAAACACAACTCATCATATAAAAACAAACAGTAAAGAAATCAATAAGGCTCTTTAAGTAAAAACACCCGTAATAGTATAGACTTCACATAAATAAATACAAAGCTCCATGTACTTCTAGCGATTGAATGCCTAGATTGAATTGTTGATTGAGAAATGAAAATATTTTTTGGGGGTTAGTGAAAGAAAATACAATAAGTCTTCACTACAAGGAAAAGGCTTCATACAACGCCTTTCGAACACTTAGTGATCTTTATCAGGTATAGTCACAATATAAACATAAATATTTTTATGCTTAAAAAAATTTGTATACATAAAAAGAAAGTTAGTGCACCGGTACAGAGACGGTTGATGACCAACAATGCTGCTATACGCACGCCCGGTCACAAAGAATAAGGTTGACTAATAACCAATGGAAAATTAATGATAGAACGGGGAAAATGAAAAATACTAACTTTTGCGCCTGCCATTGCTGTTTATATTTCAATAATTATAACTCATTGTTCTTATTTGACTAACTGATGATGAGAATGATTGCCATAAGGTCATTTAAGCTGAGTAATGTGTGTTTGCACCTGACTGTGAGCTACGTGATACTTACTTGTAGGCAAGGTCAAATGCCTGACCAATAGTAAGAGTGATCTCCTCTGCTAACTTGTCGCTAAGAAAGACAAAGCACATGTGTTTCTACCTCACTGTGACCTACGTGATACTTACTTGTAGGCAAGGTCAAATGCCTGGCCAATAGTAAGAGTGATCTCCTCTGCTAACTTGTCGCTAAGAAAGACAAAGCACATGTGTTTCTACCTCACTGTGACCTACGTGATACTTACTTGTAGGCAAGGTCAAATGCCTGGCCAATAGTAAGAGTGATCTCCTCTGCTAACTTGTCGCTAAGAAAGACAAAGCACATGTGTTTCTACCTCACTGTGACCTACGTGATACTTACTTGTAGGCAAGGTCAAATGCCTGACCAATAGTAAGAGTGATCTCCTCTGCTAACTTGTCGCTAACAAAAGACAAAGCACATGTGTTTCTACATCACTGTGACCTATGTGATACTTTCTTGTAGGCAAGGTCAAATGCCTGGCCAATAGTAAGAGTGATCTCCTCTGCTAACTTGTCGCTGACAAAGACAAAGCACATGTGTTTCTACATCACTGTGACCTATGTGATACTTACTTGTAGGCAAGGTCAAATGCCTGGCCAATAGTAAGAGTGATCTCCTCTGCTAACTTGTCGCTAAGAAAGACAAAGCACATGTGTTTCTACATCACTGTTACCTATGTGATACTTTCTTGTAGGCAAGGTCAAATGCCTGGCCAATAGTAAGAGTGATCTCCTCTGCTAACTTGTCGCTAAGAAAGACAAAGCACATGTGTTTCTACATCACTGTGATCTATGTGATACTTTCTTGTAGGCAAGGTCAAATGCCTGGCCAATAGTAAGAGTGATCTCCTCTGCTAACTTGTCGCTAACAAAAGACAAAGCACATGTGTTTCTACATCACTGTGACCTATGTGATACTTACTTGTAGGCAAGGTCAAATGCCTGGCCAATAGTAAGAGTGATCTCCTCTGCTAACTTGTCGCTGACAAAGACAAAGCACATGTGTTTCTACATCACTGTGACCTATGTGATACTTACTTGTAGGCAAGGTCAAATGCCTGGCCAATAGTAAGAGTGATCTCCTCTGCTAACTTGTCGCTGACAAAGACAAAGCACATGTGTTTCTACATCACTGTGACCTATGTGATACTTACTTGTAGGCAAGGTCAAATGCCTGGCCAATAGTAAGAGTGATCTCCTCTGCTAACTTGTCGCTGACAAAGACAAAGCACATGTGTTTCTACATCACTGTGACCTATGTGATACTTACTTGTAGGCAAGGTCAAATGCCTGGCCAATAGTAAGAGTGATCTCCTCTGCTAACTTGTCGCTGACAAAGACAAAGCACATGTGTTTCTCTGCGTCTCCACTCTCTTTGGCTATAAATGAAAAGAACTTCTTTTCCCCTTTGTCATCAGCGCAGTATGATATCCTGTGTAGTGGGTATTGGTGCATGATACGCTGAAACAAAACCACTTTCAATAAATAAAACACATTCAACACACATCAGTATATATATATGTATCTATATTCAATGATCAAACAAGAATATGAAATGGAAGAAAAGACTAAAATCATTCAACCACAACAACCAGTCTTCATCAATAACCCAACTGAAACACTGAAACACTTTTTGACTCTGACGAATACCGCTTGTTTTAGTTGAAAGACCTTAGTCTTTTTTTCCCATTTCATATTGTGGTTTGATTATTGATTGTTATTTTACGTGTTAATTGTGAAATCTTCTTACGTATCTATATATGATATAGTTTTTGTTGAGGGCTGGAGGTCGTTTCATTAAAATTACTCCTTTCGCCAACGTTTCGACATATATTTATCCCATCTTCAGGGACATATGGTTTTTTTAAATTAGCACTATTATTACTACAATTTTGGTTATTTTTTTTATATTTTACATATAGGTTAATAGAAAGGTAGAGATCTGATACATCTGGTATACCACTGGTTTTCACATTGGCATAAAATCCATGGTAGTAATACCAGATGTATCAAATCACTACCTTTCTATTACCCTGTATGTAAAAATGTAAAATGCAATAAAAACAAAATTGCAGTAATAATAGTGTAAAAAAACATTTTGTAGCCTTGAAGACGAAATAAATATATGTCGAAACGTCAGCGATAGGAGTAATTTCAATCACAAGACCTCAACCCTAAACAAAAAAACTTTATATATATACATTTCGTTAAAATTTATAGCAGATTCAAATTAATAATACATTTTTAACCTCATTAAAAAACTAATTTGAAAAATTTAAAATAAATTTATTTTTAATTTGCAAATATTACAGTTGATAATCCGTTGAACTGTATTACAACAAATAAAACATAAAAAAACAATTACAACTTTAAAAATTCAGTTTAGAATACAATTTCAGATTTTCTGTTAGCTTTTTATTATTTTATTTTCTACTTTTGCCCCCCTCAAAATGCCGCCTGGGGCAACCCCCCCCCTTCCCAGGCGCTATGCTACTGCTATTTATGTTTTTCTCTCTTTTCCTTGTTGAGTAGATATATCAACATTTAAATCACAGAAAGAAAAAACAAAACAGAAAACTGACTATGCTCTTTCAAACAAAACTACTGTTCTTCGACACATTGTCACTTATTTCTTACTGTTTAGATGTTGATATTTGTTTCATTTGTTTTTTATGAAATCTCGTTAAATATATACTTAAGTTGCACTCTCAGTTATAGTGTAATATTTACCCCCAAACTTAAATATTATAGATAATGTCTCCACCTAAACAAAGTTTTGCCTTAAATCGACGTGTTTTTATCACAATATTCTTCAACAGATTTATCTGATAATGGGCAGTGAAAATTGCATGTCATTCCTTAGGATTTCCTATTCTTCTTTTTCACTCGGAGAAGACTGATTCAGAAATGAACACTCTTTGTTTCTTTTTAGGATACTATGCATCTGGTGTCACCCATCACCCATTTCTATGTGGTGAAAAACTCATGCTAGTGAAACACATGGAAATTCCACATTTATTCCCATTATATATCTCTTAGGGACCAGAGTAGCCCGTTGGGTAACATGCTCGCCTCTGGACTGTTTAATCCAGGGTTCAATACCAACTCTAGCCCTCGATTTATTCCCTCATGAGGTGAATTCAAAATATCTCAGCACTTCTTCCTTCAGAGAGAATGTTAAGTCATCGGCCTGAAGCCTGTACGGTGTCAGGTACTCATTAAAGATTCCTAGTTTAAATATATTTAAGCTAGGCAAAAAGTAGAACTCCAAATGTAGAATATTCATTGTGTGATATCAGAAAGTGCCAATCTTTGATATCATGTACGTTCTCTCGTGGGACGACCACTGCAACCTAACCTAACCTATATATCCCTCACTTCCTTGTGTGACACTGTTGCTTTTGTATCACACCTTTTCATTCTGTATTATTCTAATTCCTTTCTTCTGCGTATTCAATATTTCCTCACTTTGTCTATCACTACAGTACATCTCCCCTTTCATGCCTCTGCAGCTTAATCTCTCTCTCCCTCTCTCTCTCTCTTCTCTCATCCTCCATTTCTTTCTTGCTCTTTTTCCTCTCTTATTCAGTAGCACAAATCTATCAAATACTAGAAATGGTAAAACTTTCATTTGGTTGACGCATAATAGGAGTCTCTATTGTGGAGGCAGTAAGATCTAAGGTGTAAATGTTTGATATCTGACAGAAAAATACACACAACTCATCGCATACCATACGTATGAATTAATCCACGTATATAGTATATTTGAGTATACAAAAAAAAGTCTGATAAAAAAAGGGAAGTCTGATGGTAAAATTCAATCTGATGATTGAATTTAAGATATAAATTACTCTGATGATTGAACTGATTATATGAATTAATCTGATGATATATCAATCTGATGATTGAAATGATGATATAAATCAATCTTATTTTTGAACTGATGATATAAATATCAATGATCAAACCACAATAAGAGGGTGGGAAAACAAGACCAAATTCTTTCAACCGTAACAAGCGGACTTCGTCAGAGTCAAAAACCCTACTCTGATAACAATCATTTATTGTTATTTCACGTGTTTATGTGAAATCTTTATATATATATATATCAATTTGATGATTCAACTGTTGTTATAATCAATCTGATTATTGAGCTGATGATATAAAGAAATATGATTTTGGAACTGATGATATAAATTATAAATCAATCTGATGATTGAACTGATTACTTATAGGATACAACAAGCTGATGTTACCAGTAGAAAAAAAAGGCTTTGTCCATAATGCTTACGATGTAAAGCTGTTTCCACTCACATCTTAAAGGACTGCAATCAAAAATAAAAGAACAAAACAAGTTTTTATAATAAATGAATTTAAAACCGCCTAGTGTTTTTAGTCTACAACGGGTTAATTCTTTTTTAAGCATTAATCGTCCTCTTTGAAAACTCCAAAGTTTATAGACAATTTATAGATCTGTAAACCTGCAATGGTTATAAGGAAGTAAAAAAAAAAATGTTTATTCGTATAATTATTGCTTTTAAAGTGTCCAAAACAATGAAAGAATTGTTTTTAATTTCATACCGCTGAAAGAAATTAAAAGCTTCTTCTGAACAATAAACAATGAACGGTAACATCAGTCAGGCAAGTAATGGAGAACGTCATTATAATAATAATAATAAGTGACTTAGGAGGGGGGGGGGAATAGAATATTGATTGCGTTTATTATGGCCTACCTTAAAAAGTAAACAAAGTGTTCCCTTAAAGTATAGGCATACTTCAGTTCCCTTAAAGAATCTGCTCTGCTATTTAACTATATATATATATATATATATTTGAATGATCAAACCACAATATGAAATGGAAAAAAAAAAAGATTTTAGTCTTTCTTTTTCCCATTTCATATTTTCTCCTTCTGTTATTTTTATTTGTTCTTTTTTAGTTATTTTTCTCTCTGTAGTTAGTAGCTTTCCTAGGGCAGCGAGCAGAGTGCCTGCGTGTTCGTCGCATTCGACCTTACGCTCAATTAGCTTCAGCTATTTCGACGTGGGGAGCTATATATCTATCTCACTTCGTCCTCTCTTCTAGTCTACTCCTGATGACAAACAACAGTTCGAAATATTGAGAATTCTGTAAGTGTCCTTTTTATTCTTTTTCTGTATCGTGCTTTGTGTAATTTAAAGTTATATATATAACTTTAACTGAGTCGCCGCTCTGCCTTCCTGCGGAACTCTTCGTCTCCTGATGACGACGATGGTCGAAATAATATAGAAGTGAGTTATTCCTGTGTCTATCTGTGTGCTATCTTCTTTTTAATTGGTTATATATATATACAGTCAACTGTGTCTGTTAAAGGTCGTCCCTCCGTCAATTCACTTCTTCTCCTGAGGACGACCACCATAACTGTCGAAATATTGAAAAGTGAGTCTTTGTTATGTTTCCTTCTATATGTATATATATATAAAGATTTCACATAAACACGTCAAATAACAATGAATGATCAAACCACAATAAGCAAATGGCAAAACAATACTAAGATCTTTTAACCATAACAAGCGGTCTTCGTCAGAGTCAAAAATTGTTAATTCGTTTGTTATGGTTAAAACTTGTTTAGTGAAAAAAAAATGGATGTCAAGAATAAATCTTTTGGTGAATTACTTTATATTTTACCAGAAAGGCGGAAATCCATAGTCAGAAAACTTGAAAAATTAACCCGAAAAAGAATAAAAGTTAAAATTGGCATAATTTTTAATAAAACATGTTTGATTGAAGGTCTGCTCCCAAAATACACACACACACACACACACACACACACACACACACACACATATATATATATATATATATATATATATTATTAACATTATTATTATTATTAATTTTCTTAATCTATTTATTCTCTATTAGTCCAGTTATACCGTTGACCTTTCAACTCTTTTATTCTAACCGCTTGTTTCTTGTTCATTATTGACCTTTGACCTTCTCTTTATATTAACCTGTACTATCCTTTTAATCAATTAATAGCAATGACTAAGCATGAGTCATCGATTTTAATTTAACATGTCACTTGGCCAACTCCTTTTCCAGTTGAACCCTGTTAGCAGGAGGTTAGTTCGTAGGATCGAATCTCTCAGTCTTAAGATCGTGAATGCCGAGACTGCGGTTAATTTTAATGGTACTTGTTTAAAAGAGGATCTGCTGCCTATTTATACCAATATATATATATATAAGTCACCGCCTTGTCTCCTTGCGGGACTTTTATCCTGATGACGAAATATAGAAGTGAGCTATGTGTGCGTCTATCTTTGTGTTCCCTTCACTGTGTTTTTTTTTAAAATAACACGCTTATCTTATCCGTTTTACCAGACAATAATAAAATCATGACAGCTAATCGTTTCTATTCCACTAATTGTTTATTTAAAAAAAAAAAATACTCCGTTTGAGTCGCACAGTCCGAGAGCTATCAGTGTAACGAAAACACTGTTGCAACATTGTGTAACCCATCAGAGAGAAAGCTGTAAACAGAGGGTCTCTCTGCAGATAAGCCGACACTCTCTCAGGCACGTACGCCGCATAGAATTAACCTTCCTTTTATTTTGCACTATTGTCGCTTCTTATTTCTGCCTTTCAAACTAAAACAATACTATACTATTAAAAAAAAAAAAATAAAGCGTAAACCATTTTTTTTTATTCTAATAACAAAGGTAGTTAAAATATAACATACATATAAATTGAAAAATTTTCTTTCTATTTTTTTCTTTCTTTAATTTGAAGAATATGACGAACAAATGACTGGCAGTTAAGAAAGAGGAGGTGAGAGCTAAGAAGTTAAGGTAGTGAGTGATATTTAATTTGAAGAATATGACGAACGAATGACTGGCGGTTAAGAAAGAGGAGGTAAGAGCTAAGAAATTAAGGTAGTGAGTGATATTTAATTTGAAGAATATGACGAACGAATGACTGGCGGTTAAGAAAGAGGAGGTGAGAGCTAAGAAATTAAGGTAGTGAGTGATATTTAATTTGAAGAATATGACGAACGAATAACTGGCGGTTAAGAAAGAGGAGGTGAGAGCTAAGAAATTAAGGTAGTGAGTGATATTTAATTTGAAGAATATGACGAACGAATGACTGGCGGTTAAGAAAGAGGAGGTAAGAGCTAAGAAATTAAGGTAGTGAGTGATATTTAATTTGAAGAATATGACGAACGAATGACTGGCGGTTAAGAAAGAGGAGGTGAGAGCTAAGAAATTAAGGTAGTGAGTGATATTTAATTTGAAGAATATGACGAACGAATGACTGGCGGTTAAGAAAGAGGAGGTGAGGGCTAAGAAATTAAGGTAGTGATCTTTAATTTGAAGAATATGACGAACAAATAACTGGCAGTTAAGAAAAAGAAGGTGAGAGCTAAGAAATTAAGGTAGTGATCTTTAATTTGAAGAATATGACGAACGAATGACTGGCAGCTAAGAAAGAGGAGATGAGAGCTAAGAAATTAAGGTAGTGTTCTTTAATTTGAAGAATATGACGAACAAATAACTGGCAGTTAAGAAAAAGAAGGTGAGAGCTAATAAATTAAGGTAGTGATCTTTAATTTGAAGAATATGACGAACGAATGACTGGCAGTTAAGAAAGAGGAGGTAAGAGCTAAGAAATTAAGGTAGTGATCTTTAATTTGAAGAATATGACGAACGAATGACTGCCAGATAAGAAAGAGAGGGTGAGAGCTAAGAAATGAAGGTAGTGATCTTTAATTTGAAGAATATGACGAACGAATGACTGGCAGTTAAGAAAGAGGAGGTGAGAGCTAAGAAATTAGGCTAGTGATATAGGTTATAGGTTAGGTTAGGTTGCAGTGACTGTACCACAAGGAAACAGTGAACAAGTGAACAATGAAACTTTATCGGGACTCGGCCAGTTCTTCAGGTTCAAATTAAACTGTGAATGCCAATGTTTCGGTTTGTATTTAAAACCTTTTTCATAAGCAGAAGTATAAATTTTGAAACAGAAAAACTAAGTATTATATTACAAATTATTTTACAAAGAAAAATAGTCCGTGAATTTTGCCCTATATAGGCCGAGCATTGGACCCTTTATGATACAACACAAAAGAAGATTTGTCACACGAAGACCGTTTGTTACGGTTGAAAGAACTTAAGTCTTGTTTTCCCTTTTTCTTATTGTGGTTTGATCATTGATATGTATACATATGTACACATATATATACAACACGATGCAAAATGGACAAATACAGTTCAATGTACATAAAAAAACATAGAGAAATTAAAAGCACAGACTTAAAGTCTCTAATTTTCGGTTGAACCGTCTATAGGAGAGATAAGAGAGGGAAACCAAGCGCACTGGTACAGAGACGGTTGGAGACCCAGTCAACCAAAAATTAGAGACTGTAAGTGTGTACTTTTAATTTCTCTAAGTTTCTTTATGTACATTGAACTGTATATATATATATATATATTGATGTCACTATCAGTGTCACGTGTTCCTTCAAACTAGACAGTTGTTGAAATTCACAGACTATTTCTCTTTGTAAAATAATTTTTAATGTAATAATTAGTTTTTCTTTTACAAAATTTATACTTCTGCCTATGAAATAGGTTTTGAATAAAAAAAAACTGAAACGTTGGCATTGAGAGTTTAATTTGAACCTGAAGAACTAACCGAGCCCCGATAAACCTTGGTGATATAATAGTTATATAATAATTGATATATAATAAGTGATATAATAATAATTATATATATATATATATATATATATATATATATATATATATATATACATATATCGCTCAAAATTCGAAAAAACGATCCAAACTGGACGCAAATCAACTCAAATACGAAGAAAAGCAACACACAGAGAAAGAGACACACTTACAAAGTCAAATTTTCGGATGATCCGTCTTCAGGAGAAAATTTGAGTTTGTAAGTGTGTCTCTTTCTCTGTGTGTTGCTTTCCTTCGTTTTTGAGTTTATATATATATATACACTTTTTTGTTGGAAATACGATCCAAAACAGACAAATATAGTTCAATATAGACAAAGAAACATAGAGAAATCAAAAGAACACACCTACAGTCTCTAATTTTAGGTTTGAACCGTCTTCAGGAGAGATTCAGGAGAGTCTTCTCTCCTGAAGACGGTTCAAACCGAAAATTAGAGACTATAAGTGTGTTCTTTTGATTTCTCTATGTTTCTTTGTCTATATTGAACTATATATATAGACTAATGGTACCATAAACCTTTCAATAGCTAGGAGAAAGGGAAAGGCAAGGTAAATAAGTGTTATGATAATGCTTGTGACTGTGCCGCATCCACACAGCTATCTCCAATGTAAACCAAAACAGCCATCAAGTGAAAGGCCACTATCCTTTTATCACACACCCAGTCAGCTAACATTACAGTAAAACTCTTCCTCATTCTTACTCTTCAACAACTCCACTAAGTCTCCCTTTTCTAATTTACACATCCTACCTATGTTTTAGAAACTTTTCCCGTCACTGATATAGCATGTGATCCTATATACATCTACGTTGTAGTTTATATTCCTTTACATTGATGATTCTGGTACACCTAGTGATCTATAATCAACTACACTATATACAACTAGTCTATATTGTTTTACATTGACGATTCTGGTATACCTGGTGATCTATAGTTACTTCTTATCAATATAAACTCTTTTTTTTATACATAAATACCTACGAATTTTTAAAAATATTGTAGAAAGATGTATAATATGTATAAAAAGATTTCACATAAACACGTGAAATAACAATCAATGATCAAACCACAATAAGAATGGGAAAACAAGACTATGATCTTTCAACCGTAACAAGCGGACTTTTTCACCTTTTTAAAATTTCCCTCCCACTCTTCTAAACCTCTCACTAGATGTTTTCTGCATCTAGTGTTTCAGTTAGGGTTTTTGACTCTGACAAAGACCGCTTGTTACGGTTGCAAGATCTTAGTCTTGTTTTTCCATTTGATATCGTGGTTTGATCATTGATAATATGTATATATTATATCTAGCAGTAATATAATAAGTTGCAATTATCCACTTAGGCCATCATGTAGGGAGGTGAATAAATCTATGCACGTAGTCCCTCCTCGGAGAGAAAGTTAAGTGTTCCCTCTTGAGCCTGTACGATGTCAGGTACTCGTTAAAGATCCCTACTCTAAATACACTTGAGTATTTACACGTGAGACAGCCCTGCAACCTAAAGGAGTTGCCTACTACTACTGCCACAAAAAAGAATGATTTTTTTTATCATTTCAAGGATTTTTAGACAAGGCTAAGTACTTACTCCACAATCCTACATCTGACTAATGTACAGTTTTCTATCACCTTACTTAAGAAATGATAAAAACTAATTTAAAGTATTTGTTTTTAAGTACAAGAAAGGCACTTAGGCTCCCTACCTTGCCCTTGGGCTCCTGAATGGCCACTCCATCTATACTAATAGTCAGTTCAACTTTTGGTATCTTAGTCCCTTCAGCCTTCTTCAACTGTTGATTAAACTTAAGCTTTCTAATTCCTTCTTTGACCACTTCGATGCCTTTTGGTTGGTCCACTTCAGTGTTGCCTAGGAACTGCAAAAAAAAAAAATTACATAGAGCCAGATTAAAAAAGAACATTCACTATAATAATAGAATAATTACACTAGTAAACACATTTTTTGGTGCCCAAGATTTCTAAACTGATTCGAAATCATACTAATTTTTTTCCATCTGTTCAAGTTGTTTAGACGATTCTTATTTCATAATTTTTTTACTTTACTATAATTAAAATGATCGCGAAAAAAATCGATCTCGAGGTTTTGACGGAATTACATGTTTTGAGGCCCTAGAAGTCATTTTATGAAGTTTTTTTAGATGATGTATGTGTGTGGGTGGGTGGGTGAATATATATCCAAAGGTCGTAGACACGTTACGGTCCAGAAAATATCTTTGATGGATCAAATTGATATTTTACACAAAAATGGGCCTTATAGCGTAGATGAGCTCTATTGTTTTGAAAGAATTATGCATGATGAAAAAGTCAGTTTTTTTGCTAAAATCCTGTATTTAGACTACATTTTTTTTCTCCTAAACTACTAAATCAAGAGTCTTCAAATTTAGGCATTATCTTTCAGGCTACAAAGACAATAAACGAAAAATAACCTCAGATTTTTAAAACAACAGGAAATAATTTTTTTTTTCATTAAAATCTAAAACTTTTGACTGATAATTTAATCTGAAGCTTGTGAGAGCGATACAAGCCATATAGTTTAACGGATCAAAATCAAACAACAAGTAGAAATAAAACTTTATGTGAAGAATGAGTTGAGATAATTTTTTTCCAAATTACATTCACCGAAGTGCTGCTAGAGTAATATTTTCAAAAAAAATTTTTAACGCTTAACAGCTCATTTAAAAAAACCATGAAAATTACCCAAAAAAATTTAAAGAATATTAACAATTTATAAAAAAAAATCCATGAAATTTCAATTAAGGCAAAGAGCCTTAAGGATTGTTTTTCCTTGACTAAGGCATCACCTGCTATACTTGTCGAATTTATTGAAATTTATTTACAATGTTTACATTCAAATAAAATTTTTTTGTGTAAATCCACTGAAATAAAATTGACGTGTAGAGGTTTAATGAAAAGTGATTATAATTTAATAACTTAATATTATATATAAAAGAATATAATTCTTATATGTAAAAAATCAATGCTAATGATCATGCATTTCTGATGCTTTCCATGGCATTATGGATTCGTCTAAAATCTAAAAAAATGTTCTATTTTGAATAATTCAACAAAATTTAATATATGATTTAGATTGATAATTCAATTGTGGAATATGAATATGGTATTATGGAATAAGTTCTGGTGTTGTAGTATGGACGGGAGATGAGGGTGCACTTAGAAGCGGAGAATTTACTATCTGATGAACGAAGCAAGATTCTTAATTTTTATTGAAATAAGATACTTGGTTTTATGAGTAATAAAATCGAAGCAAATAATTAAATTCATAAGTAAATAAATGACATTTGGTATCTCGTAGGAGGCTGTGTAAGAAACCTTAAATAAATGTTCAAAGTTTATAAAATTTTAAACTTTAGTACTAATATATCACGGTCTTTTCGGATTTCTTTCATCTAAAGGAAAGGAGAAGTAGAAAAGAAAGAAAACACACAGCAGTGGAGACGTGAAAGCGTTCACCGACCCAGGGGAAGTTTCAAATGTACTCGTATTAAGAATATCAAAAACTTTGAAAGTTTTAATGTTCCGTATTCAATCCTGTTTAAGGTTGAATGATTTGAATGATAAGAAATTTTAAAACATGATTTATTAATAGTTGGTCACACAGAATGGTAGTTGGTAACTACTGATTAATAGTTGGTAACACTGAATGGTAATTGGTAACTACTGATTAGTAGTTGGTAACACTGAATGGTAATTGGTAACTACTGATTAGTAGTTGGTAACACTGAATGGTAATTGGTAACTACTGATTAGTAGTTGGTAACACTGAATGGTAATTGGTAACTACTGATTAGTAGTTGGTAACACTGAATGGTAATTGGTAACTACTGATTAGTACTGATTAGTACAGATGTAAATTTTTTTGTGTTTATGAATCGTATTAACTTTGGGTGATACTCAAGTGTGAGGAATCACTCTTTCTTATTAAGTTGATGATAAATATCCAGTTTTTTAAATATTTTAGTCTAATAGTTAATATCAATTATTTTCAAATATTTCAAGCTTTCAGCTATGAAAGTTTTAAATTATACTGAAGAGCTGGCTTTGAATTTGATTTAAGTAATGGATAATTACTAATATATTTTTTTTCAATATACATTTAGAGCAACCTTATAACAGAGTACAGCACTCAGGAAAAAGATAACACTTGCTCAAAGTAAATTGGATTTTTATGATTTTTGATAAAGGGAAAGAAAAAGTGTTGTTTTTTTCACGCTACCCTAGAAACACTAGCGGACCATAAAATCTACAGTTGAAAATAATTTTATCAATACATATTCTATATATATAAATAAAAATTAAAATAAGCAGTGACACATAAACTGAATCACAACATACATATATATATATCCATAACTGTCACAATAAACACATTAAATAACAATCAACGTCCAAAGCACAATAAGAAATGAGAAAAAAAAACTACGATTTTTCAAACGTAAGAAGCGGTCTTCATCAGAGTCCAAATTCTTACAGAATGTCAGGTGACAGTGGTTCAGTATTGAAGTGACCCCAAGAAACTTTCAATTGGGGTCACTTCAATGACTCTTTGAAGAATATAATTCTTACATGTAAAATAAATTATATTCTTTTACATGTAAGAATTTACATGTAAAAGTATATTCTTACATGTAAGTAATGCCGGCCCGCGAGAGACGCCGGCCCGCGAGAGACTAGAGGGTTGAAGTCCGTATCAACATTGCCTCTCCTATAAACAGAAGGAGCTGACTAATAAAACTCGATTCTTGTCTTCAATCACGTGCGAGCTAGTTTATTTAAATTCCTTTTTTTTAAAAACCTATTCATTACCCGGACACGCGTAACTGGTGCCGAAACCCGGGATCATTCGCCAACTGTTTAATAGTGTAGTGTTGTGTCCAGTGTAGAAACCAACATGACGAGTAAACAGACAACAGGAGCCGATGTTAGGCCCGCAGTGAAAATAGAACAAGCGAGAGTAGCAAAAGCAGGGTACCTGATGAACCTATTAGATTCGATAAAGAGGTTCGAGGGTGATGCTCGAGAGTTGGACTTGTTCATAGAGAGAATGGACTGCATCAACGAGCAGTTAGTCACAACTCAACTAGACCCAGCTACAGACAAGAACATCAAGACCTACTTCCTCGCCAGGGTCAGCCTTACGGTGATGCTGGAGTTAGGACTTACGTTTTGTGCGGAGTGGAGTGCGGTGCGAGCAGCCCTTAAGGACAGATATGCTGGAGCCGCAAAGCCTGTAGCTAGAAGTGCGCTAAAAATTTTTGAAATGCGGAAGGAGAATGGTGAGACCTGCGCTGAGTTCGGGCGCAGATTGGGGGATGCGACAAGGAAATTAACTATGAAGATAAATGAAAAGTGCACAGACAGTCAAGAAGCGAAATGGAGAACGACGATATATGAAGAGATAGCCAGTGAAATTCTCCTCAAGGCAGCTCCAGAACGAGTGAGAATGGCCCTCCGTATCATGAAGCCCACTAGTCTCGAGGAGACAATTAATGCCATCCGGGAGGAAGAAATGGACCGAGAAGATAACGGTGTTATATACAGAGGGAAGTCAGAAGGAGGATGGGCAGTTGTGACCAGGAGGAGAGTACCTCAGGATAGGCAATTCAGAGCAAGAGCCTATGAGGATCGAGGACAAGGGAGGTATTCACAGGAGAGGAAGCCACGGGGACGTTTTGAAGAGAGAAGATCTCAAGCCAGGAGGAACAGCTATGAGGCAGTGGGAGGCTACACGCGAAGAGAGAAGCCAGTAAGAAGAGGATGTTGGGAGTGTGGTGAACTCGGTCACTTCGCGCGAGAGTGTCCGTATTTATATCGCAAGGAGAGACCACGAACGAAACAGTATAGACCAACACCAAGAGATGAGCCCATGGAAGTTAACACAACCCGGCGGGAGAAGATGTGGGGCAGGAGAAGACAAAAAGGGGAAGGCTCTTCAGAGGACGGGAGCTCATCAGAGTCAACAGGGTCGGAGCAAGAGACATCGATAGAACGACACGAGCGCTGGTACGAGCGAGGGAAGTGGCCTTCACTGGAAGAGACTCGTGGTGGGAGGATCGCTATTCGAGAGAAGAGGAAGAAGGATTGAAGGTTAGGCGAGAGGTATATAGGCGAGCAACAGAGGAATAGCATAAGAGGTAAGCTCCCTATATTTTTTTTCCCAAATGGAAGACTAAGTGTTTGGTAGATACAGGGTCAGATAGCACAATTATGGACAATGAAGTGGCAAAAAGGATGGACAATTATTCAGGGCTGACACCGTGCAACTGCACCTTGGTCACCATGGCAGGAAGGAAGAGCCTGGTAGGCGAATTACAGGTAGAGATGGGAGAATTAATAGGAGAGACCTTGGAGATGAAAGTGCATGTGACCCACTTAGAGACCCAGAAATATGGAGTTATTCTAGGGTGCGACTTTTTGGAGAGAATCAATGCAAAACCTGAGTGTAAAAGAGGGAAGTGGGACATTAAACTAGGAAAAAGGAAATACTTCGTGGAAGGGAGAGTTAAACCAGGGAAGAGAATAACGGTAAACTGTGGAAAAGTGATACCAGGAGAACATCAGGTTAGTGAATTAATGAAAGAATTTGAAAAAGTATTCTATAGTGAAGGACAGAGGTTATCAGCTACAGGTAGGGTCAAACACCAAATAGAACTCCCTGAAGGTACAGTTGTTTACGTGAAACCTAGAAGGTACCCACACCAATTGAAAAAGATAATGCAGGAGCAAATAAAGGAAATGCTGGACCAGGGCATAATACAGAGGTCTAAGTCGCAATTTTCGAGCCCTATTTGGCTGGTCCCAAAAAAGGTCGAGGAGGGTAAACCCCCTAAATACCGGTTGGTAGTAGATTTTAGAGAGTTAAATAAGTACACTAAGCTTGAAAGATACCCTCTGCCAAGGATAGAAGACATACTCGACCATATGGCAGGAGCAACTGTATTCAGTACCTTCGACCTCAAGGCCGGGTATCACCAGATTAGGATGCACCCGAGAGATGTCGAAAAGACTGCCTTTACGTTCGATAGAGGCCACTTCGAATTTTTGAGGATGCCCTTTGGCCTAAAGAATGCGCCTTCCACGTTCCAACGCCTCATGGATGAACTGCTTGAAGGACTGGGAGAAGACTTTACGCAAATCTACATGGATGACATCATAGTGTTCAGTAAGTCAATAGAAGAGCATAAGGAACATGTTACAAGGGTGCTGAAAAGAATAAGGGACTTTGGCTTAAAGGTAGCGATGGATAAAACCCGCTTATATCAAAAAGAGGTTAGATTTATGGGGCACCTTATCTCAGGTGAAGGAGTAAGACCCGACCCTAAGAAGGTTGAAGCAATAGATCGATTACCCTATCCAAAGGGACCCAAAGACATCAGGGCTTTTCTAGGTATGATAGGTTTCTATAGAAGGTACGTAAAGGACTTTGCAGCAATCACGAACCCCTTGACGGACAGTTTAAAGAAAGGAAAGAAGTTTATACAAACAGAAGATCTAAGAGAAGCAGTGGAGCAGTGTAAGAAGGCGTTGCGGGCCCGCTGTTGCTCCAATTTCCTGACCTAAACAAACCATTCATTGTAATGACAGATGCCAGTCAAGAAGCTATCGGGGGAGTCTTGATGCAGGAAACTATCCAGGGAGAGCGACCAATAGCCTACGCCAGCAGAAAATTATCACCAGCAGAAAAAAGGTATAGCACAATAGAAAGGGAAATGTTAGGCATAGTGTGGACTGTAGAACATTTCCGACCCTACCTTTTTGCGGCTGAGTTCACTATTAGAACAGATCATAGGCCCCTAATGTGGATCGGGAATTTAAAGGAGACGTCAGCCCGGATAGCAAAGTGGAAAGAAAGGATAGCTGCATACAACTTCAGGGTCCAGCACGTAAAGGGCGTTGATAATCAAGTAGCCGACTGTTTGTCCAGAAACGTCAACGTCATTACGAGAAGTAGTACGAGAGAGCCAAGTACCTCCAGGGACGTGCGAGAGTTCTTCGCCAACTGGACACCAGACGCAGATGAAGACCAAGAACAACGAAATGGACCGGAAGCTGAGATTAGTCAGGATATAATAAACAACAAGAGAAATCAAATAATTATAAAAGACGACACAGAAGAAATAATAAACACCCAATTGCACAAATATGGCCACTTAAAAATAAATATTATTACAGGAGGAACGAAAGCGAACAACGAACAATTAAGTACAGTCATAAACCAACTAACAGTGCCAGGAAAGGTATACCATTTCTTTATAGAATCACAAGAACTTGAAAATAGACTACTCCGACTAATTCAGGAAAGAGAGCTGAGACAAGGAGCTCATTTCATAATCTGTAAGAACCAGGTAGAAACGGTAGAAGACGAAGAGCAGCAGAAAGAGGTCATCCTAAATTATCACAGGGGAAAAACCAACCATCGCGGTATCACAGAGACCCTTAAACATCTACAGAGGTCGCATTACTGGCTCCAAATGGGCAAGAGGATAGCCCAAGTGATAAAGGACTGTGAAATATGCAAAAGGAGGAAGTATGAAAGAGTACCACTTGTACCTCCATTATTACAAAGTCAGACGCCCGAGGGACCCTTTGAGGAGCTAGAAATTGATATATTTACATACGACGGAAACAAATATTTAACAACAATAGATAGACTAACGAAGTTAGCCTCAGCATGGCCACTAACAAGTAAATCAAGTGAAAGTACAGAAGAGGCATTGCTGTCGTATTTGGCCACGTTTGACTGCCCGAGAACGATCTATATGGACAGAGGGCGAGAGTTCAACAACGTTAAAATAAAAACCCTGTTAAAAGAATTCAATATAAACCCCCATTGGTGTACACCGGGTCATCCAAGGTCCCACGGAGCAATAGAGAGACTACATAACACTCTAACGGAACACTTGCAGTTATTGGCTGATGCAAAAAACATAAAGGGTCATGTGGCAATGGCCAGAGCGGTCCTAGCATACAACAGTAGTATTCACTCGACCACAGAGGCAACACCATTTGAATTGCGGAAAAAGGAAGCGGATCCACAAAGGTTACATAATAGAGTCAAAGCAGCAAAAGAAAGATGGACCAAGCAATATAATCAAAGGAAAGCAGAAGAAACAGTAGGGTTGATACAAGAAGGGGACTTCGTATATAAACTGAATAGGCAGAAGCGAAGGAAATCGGACCCGAGATACGTAGGGCCATACGAAGTACTCGCAACGTTACCACGGTACAGAGCACAGATATGGAGGATAGGAACGGACACCCTGAAACAAGAAATAGTTCATTTTCAGGAACTGCGACGGGTGAGAAGGAAAATCCCACCAATGGTGCGAACGATATAGTGTAGTTATGTGTGTTTACCTTTGTTAATTTTGTTATTTTTGTTTTGTACAAATAATCATAGAAGTTCATCTTTTGTTATTTCTGTAATTTCTATAAACAATGTTAATTCAGTTACTTGTGTGGACGTCATTTTATTTTTGAATGTTAAAACATTATATTCATTTCTTATGTTTAGAGTCAAGTTTTGTTTTGTTATTTTATGATATAACTCAGACACTTGTACGGAGAGCATTGTTGATAAGGACTGGGAGGGGGCAGTAATGCCGGCCCGCGAGAGACGCCGGCCCGCGAGAGACTAGAGGGTTGAAGTCCGTATCAACATTGCCTCTCCTATAAACAGAAGGAGCTGACTAATAAAACTCGATTCTTGTCTTCAATCACGTGCGAGCTAGTTTATTTAAATTCCTTTTTTTTAAAAACCTATTGATTACCCGGACACGCGTAACTTGTATATTCTCATGTGAGTATACTTACATGAGAATATACAGTAATAATTAATTGTAATCAAAGATATTTGTTTTCAAATATCTGAAAATATGTCAGACATTTTCAGGTCTCTATCTTCACGGAAAATGGGTGAAAAAAAAACAAACGAACAAATTGAAGAAACCTTCAATTTTAGAAGCTTGCTATATTAAAGAACAGAACACCCCCTATCTTAAGATCTAGATGCCTAGTCGTATGAACTTGAAAAGTGATTTTAAGATGTCAAATAGTTAGAATAGGGCTTGCGAGATGGGTGAGCCACCCAAGCGGGTCATATTATCTCCTTCCTCTCCATCCTGACCTTCCATTACAGTCAGTACAATTCACGTGTTCCCAACTAGTACATTGTAGAGATTCATTTTCTTTTTAATTTAGATATAATTGAATTTTCTACGTGCGTGGTATGATAAATCATTAATGTTGTAAACAGTTAGAAATGTCTCTAGTATTATCCTTAAAGGAAACAATATGGCAGTTATTTATAAGTTTTAAAATTGGAAACATCAGTTGTATTAGACAACTGTAATCTTTCTTGAATTATTTGTAGTATACATTATTTTCGACAGAACGATAGTAAAAACTATGGTAACAATACTCATAAAAACGAATGTGTCGAATATACATAAATTAGTGCTAGAAATCACCAGTGAGTTCAGTAGTTTTCAATTAGATCAAAAATATGACCAGGGGATAGGGCTGATTATGCATATTAGTTTTGCATTATTATAAGTTTTGTATACTTACTTACATTATCTAATACAGTGTGCCAAACTGTAATTCTAAGAATTATAGTTCATCATTTAAAAAAAAAACAAAAAAAAAAAACGAAAATACAGAGCTCTGGAGATGTTTACAAATGTAAGCAATGAAAATTGTTTTAAGCAGACTTATTACAATTATATTTCATAAAAAAAAAACAGAAAAAAACATTCTACGATATCTATTTTGAACAAAAATGTTAGTCAACAACATCATAACACCAGTCTGAGAACTTATTTCTGCTTTTTATTTTCACTTCTGAAGGAAACTGATGTTCAAAATATCGGTCGTAATATGTGATTTCTTCTGTTCTTTGTTATATTAGTTCTATAAATTCTTGTTTTATCACCGCTTTCGAATAATTATTATCAAAGAAAAACACTTTAATTTATGTGAAACCTGAAGATGACTTATGTATAGGTTGAAAGCTTGTTAAATTAGTAATAAGTGACTAAGAGGGATGAAGGTTAGGCCTTTGACCGTTGATTTTGTATTGATTATGCATAAATGG
Organism: Hermatobates lingyangjiaoensis; assembly: GCA_026182355.1. Taxonomy (NCBI): domain Eukaryota; kingdom Metazoa; phylum Arthropoda; class Insecta; order Hemiptera; family Hermatobatidae; genus Hermatobates; species Hermatobates lingyangjiaoensis. The sequence goes on from JAPFBL010000623.1 coordinate 117,976, forward strand.
GACATTATATACTATACTAGCTGATTCGGTCAAACTTCCTACTGCCTAACAGTCAATCAATGTTATGTTAACTTTAACTAAACTTTATTTAGTATGCCTTTACTTTATTACCAGTGTTTATATTTCACAAATTTTAAATTAAAAATATTTTCTTACATTTATATATAATACATTTGAATTTACTGTCATCGGGGAGCACGCAAGAAACTTGCTACCCTGGCTCCAATTTTAGGAATATAGAAATGATTTTATTTTATTTAACATTATTCAGGTAGTAAATAATAATATATTTCATTTCAGGTCTCTATCTCCACGGAAAATGGGTGAACAAACAAACAAACTCACGAACTTTATATATAGAGATTTGCGCCACTGCCAGCGACGAACACTAAAGTCACTGGGCTACTCTGGTTCCCAGAGTTAATTAATTAAAATTAATAATTTTTTTATTTATTAAAAAATTTTTTTTTTTAAATTTATATATAATAAATTTGCACCACTATCAGCGAGCACGCAACTGGCTACCATGGTACAAATTTTGGGAATTAAATAATAGTTTTCTTTTATTTAACATTATTCAGGTAATAAATAATATATATATATATTATAATTTCAGGTCTCTATCTTCACGGAAAATAGGTGAACAAACAAACAAACAAACTGACGAACTTTATATATAGATCATCTAATTTTTTTGAGGGCTGAGGTCCAATGATTTGAAACTAGTCCTTTTGACGACGTTTCGACATACATTTATGTCATCTTCAAGGCTACAACATGTTTGTTTTACAATTAGCACTACTATTACCACTATTTTGGTTATTTATTACATTTTACATATACAGTAACAGAGAGGAAATTGATTGATAAATCAGTTATTTCGACTATGGATTTTTTTTTATACATTGACATAAGGATATTGTTATTATTATTCTATTGCTTTTGCAATTATTTCATAAGTATAGAGATCAATATTTGATTACCTTGGAAATCTGTTTCTGTTGCAGCATACCTTCCTTTACTCACTTACATGATTAACACACGCAGGCTACTGTCTATGTTTGTTTGGAGGTTTCTTTACGGTTATGTTCTCTTTTGCTTGTTGAGCACCCGATGTTTTTTTTTCTTTTTTATTACGATTCTTTTTATTTTTATATTTTAATGGGTCTGCCTAAATTGCATGTGTTTAGTCCCCATATGGTTTGTTTTTTTTGTATTGTATAAAAATGTTCCTGTAAATATGGCGTAATTTCTCTATGTCCGTTCTAGAGTTGCAAGTGTTTTCAGTTTTTCCAATGTGTATTATTTCTTTTACTAGTCTCTTTCGGGTGTGTTTTTCTTTGTCTACTATAAGTGGATTATGAAAGTCAATGTTATGTTTTTGTGTGTTGGCATGTTTAGTTAGAGCGCATGTTAATTTTTATCCTGTAATATTTGATTTATGCTGTGAAATTATATATATATATATTTCGTTGAACAGCTGACCGTATTTCGCTGATGTCATTTTCTTCACTAGTTTTTCAAGGTTTCTGAATACCTTCTTCTTTCCTTCATCCAAACATGTTTGGAGAAGGAGGTATACATGAATGAAGAAGGTATTCAGAAACCTTGAAAAACTAGTGAAGAAAATGACATCAGCGAAATACGGTCAGCTGTTCAACGAAATATGCTTAAAAGAAGGTCTGCTTCCAAATTTTGCAAATATATATATATATATATATATAATATATATATATATATATATATATATTCGTATATTTGGGGAACAGTCCTTCATTTATACATGTGAGATTAAATTTTCTGTCCACTTTTGTCTTTATCAGTTTTCTGGATTTCTTTTCCAATTCTCGTAGTCTTACTTTGATTTCTCTAGGAACTAGGTATAATAACTCACCATATGTTTTGCTGTCCATTTTTTTATTGTTACCGACGTTTCGGTCGTTTCTTCAGAATGAAGAAACTGAAGACACACTTGCGTGTGTATAACAGGAATTGCAACCTGCCAGTTTTAATGTTTATATTTCTATTTTGTTAGTCGAGTGTTAGAATTTAGTCTTTGTTAAAAAAAATGTTAAATAGTTTAAAATAGTATGTATATATGTTCAAAAATCACCCAGTAGATGGTCAAAGAAGACCATCCTGCACGTGTTTATGTGAAATCTTTATATATATATATATATATATATATATATATATATAATTAAAGTTACAGCTAGAGAACACAAGAAAAAGGACGAACACTCACGAATATATATATATATATATATATATATATATATATATAATGAGAGAGAGAGAGAGAGAGATTTATATAGAGAGGTAACCCTAACAGTGGCTGAAAGTCTTAGATCTAAGGAAAGTAAAAGCAGGCTTAACATCCTGTCTGAAGAACAACATGCTCAGATATATTCACCTTTTCACGTAAATAAATCAAAACCCACAGAGTGGGTATTGAACCCTGGACCTACTATTCCAAAGGCGAATACATTGCCACCATGCTAACATGGCCCACCCTCCTTTGATAATGACTAATATCAAAACAAGTCTGACAACCACGGAGTGCTAAACACTAATAATCGTGTTATTTCAATCCAGTCTTTTTCTTTTTTAAAAAATGAAAAAAAAAGAGTAGATTTCCTTTATGAATGATGCGATGAAGTTTTAATACAGGTTTACAAGTTCAAATTAAACTTAATTTCATCAAATGCGGGTTATTAGTCCTATTAACTTTCAGAATTCAAACTGATTTAATTTATCCTCAATACTTGATATCAGAATACAATTTATTTCTAATTCATGTAATTGCAGCATTTATATACTGTCCTTAGTAATTACTAAAATTTCAACATTTTCATTTTATTGATTCTTAGTATCATAAAGAATGCTAACTAACGTAAAATTAAAATGTTACGGTTATTTTCTATATTACAAAGGAATTTTTTAAAGTTCTGGGTATTTAACTATAACTTCTATTATTTTGTTAATTTTCGTCAGTATTGCAATGCAGTTATTTAACATAATCCCCCATTTACCTGAATACAGTTATACTAACAATGAACTAATATTTATAAGGACTGTTTTGATTTATCATCATGTCTATCAACCTTTCGGCCATTACATGAGTAAAGCACAACAGATCGATGCTTTTTTAACGTGAGACCCTTTAGCTGCATCAGCAAGCCCACTACAACTCGACTATATTAAGAAGGGCTGCGACGAGCCACGGATGCGCCCAAGGTGGACCTCGCGGAGGCGGTCCCACGACACCACGCATAAAGATAAAAAAAAAATATTTTATAAGGCCGTCTTCGAATAATTTTTTCAGTGACTCCTCAATCCACTTATTTATGGTACGTGTTACGACAGATAAAACTTTCAAATCGAACACTCTTGTAAGAGTTTTTTCAAATCAGAGAACAAATGACAATTACTGGTTCCAAGATCAGGAGAATAAAGTTGGTACGGAAGCAATTCCCTTGGTAAATCGTTCAAAATATACTTCGTTTTTCTTGTGGTTTGTGGTCTTGCATAATCCTGGTGCAATAATCGACGCTTGTGCACTTTTCAGGCTGATTTTTAACAACTGCCTGTTTCAGTGGTCAGGAAAATAAATTTGAATAATATTCTGCTTTAATTGTAGTCTCATTTTGCTAAATAATCCATAAAAATAATCCCTTTGCAATCCTAGAATACACTAAGCATTACCTTTCGAACACGGAACTGCTCCGTGTTCCACTGCTCCGGAAGTAGAGGCCCTTCTTCAGGCTTGCACCATTCTTTAGATTGACTTTTGGTTTCAATATTGAAATAAGGAATCCACATTTTGTCGGAGGTAATTATTTGTTGTAAAAATTCATCACCGTAACGGCCTAAAAGCTCTTAAAGTTGACTACAAGTATCAGACCTATTGTGTTTCTCTTCTGGTCCCAACAGCTTAAGCACCCAGCGCGTCGAAACCTTGCTAACGCCCAAACAGTCATGCAAGGTGCCATCAACTTGTCGTTTACCTATCCCTAGGCTCACACGAATAGTCATTCGCTTGTACTCTTTCAATAGATCCTCAACAGTAGTAATGTTTCTTTCGTTTACCGACGTGATTGGGTACTGACTGCGTGGATAGTCTTCCAGTGATGTTCCACATGTTTTTAAAAACCATCGATTCACCAATAAACAGTAGTTTTGGATTCTGCAGACTCAACAAATACTCCTTTCAGACGCTAAATAATTTCTGTTTTTCAACCTTCTTTGAATAAAAAAGAAAATTATAGAGCTTTTTGAGATTTTGCTGCGTCTTCTATGGTTACAAAAACAGTGCTATGAATGCGCGGCTATATCAGTCGAACAATATTGCACAACCGTCTTTTTCTGAAAATAAGTCCTGGCAACATTTTCGGGACTTTTTGAAAAATAAGCCCTCTCTAGAAAATAAGACTTAGTTAAAATAATGAAAAAAATATAATTTATTAAAAAACGCTATTGAATTTAGTAAGTATCCCTGGCTACCCTAATATCTCAGAGAATTGTTTGTAAACAAAATATTCTGAAAAATTCCTTGTTTACCTCTACAATCTGTTTCAAGCAGTACACAGACAAAATTAACATGTGTCAAAATTAATTTCTAAATTTATAAAGTAGAATTTATATTAAAAATACAATAAGGCAGAAGTCTGCATAGAGTGACTGTGCAGATAACAAAGCTTGTGCATTTCAGTCTGTAAGTCTGATTATTGCCTATTACTTGTTGTACTTGAAGCCCTACCCAGAAAATAAGTCCTGGCACACATTTTAGACCAATAAAGAAAGTAAAACAGTGTCTTATTTTCGGAAAAAGACGGTAGTCAGTTGAATAAACATGTCAAGACTTGTCTGGTGTCAATAACATTGCCTATAAGTTCTGCGTAATTTTCATTATAGCACAAATCCCACAACTTTGAAAACATTCCTCCACTTTGTTTTTTTAATATTAAAAAATAGATTTGAAATAACAATAAGGAGACTGTAATCATTTCTTCGGAATAGTCGATTTCTTCGTCTCAGTGATTTTATTTAATTTATTTTTATGCCAGTACAGAAAAACAGAAAAATGCATATCATTCTTGAGAAAATTGCTAAAAAAGAAAAAAAAACATGACTTCTGAAAAATTGTAAAATATTCTCTTTTTTTTTATAAAAATTTTAATATTAATTCCATTAAATATAAGTTTACCATTAATGCGTTCATGGTTTTATAGTTATTATTATTACTTGTATTTTGTTGTTGTTTCATTTATGTTGCTTATTTTTAAATTGTACTTGTCAGAAGGCATTTGTTTCTTTTAAAAAAGAAAGATCAAACTGTCTTATTTCAATTTTAAAAATCATCAGATATTGAATTTTCCCTCTAAAAAAAAAAATATAAATTTACTATGATGTATTTATTATGGTTTAATATTTTAATAATGTCAATATTTATAATAAAGTTATTAATTTATAATAATAATGATAATACTGCATGACAACATTCAACATATGTAACTAAATTAGAATTTCTAACTGATATTATGTCAGGTTCGAAAGAGTCTCCAAAAAGGCTTTTAGCATATTCAATCGTTAATAATTCTTTATTATTATTTATTAATCTTCAACAAATTTATTTATTTCGTTGGATTTTACTAATTTTAATAAATTTTATTTTTTATTTTTTAAATTTTTTGATACTTATTTCATTTTTTCGTTAGATTCACCCTCCGAAGCTGATTCATCCAGGGAATATGACATCTGCCATTGATTCTACATTGAAAGTCTCTAAATTTTTGCATAACTCAAGTGTATTTTAGAGTAGGACATCTTTAACGAATACCTTACATCGTACAGACAGGAAAACCAGTGACGTAGCAAACGATTTTTACCACTCGGGGCGGTCCTTAAGTTTTTGCCACCCTCATCCCCACCCACCGCCACCAACTCGCTATTGATAATACATTAACCTTCAAAATTCCAGAAAATCCTCAAAATATTTATTTTCATGGAATTACAATCAATAATTTAATTTTATAGTGGTCTTATTAGTCCCAGACAGGACTCGTATACATACATATACAGTCATCATCAAAGAAACCAAAGATTTTTCAAAACAAAAATGTATAAATAAAGTAATGAAAAAATTTTTTAAATAAAATTAACTGACCACGAATGCAAACAAATATAATAAGTTTACAACCACTTTAAACAAACTAGTTTTGAAAAATTTAAAATAATTTTTTTTTATTTTCAAATATTAGAGTTGAAAAATCCGTCTAAAAACAGTATTACACACATAAAACGTAAAAACAATTACGATCTTAAAAACTCATTTGAGTATAACATTTCAGGGTTTTTTGTTACCTTTTTAATTTATTTTTTTCTATTTATACACTCTTAATATGCCACCCCTCTCTCTCCCCGCTTGCCAATCCACAGTCGAAACCGACGTTTTAAGGACGTGCTTAGATTTATTCACTTACTCACGTGAATAAATCGATAGCCAAAGTGGGTATTGAACCAGTTCAGAGGCGATTACGTTTCCATTGAGCTAACCTAAGCCCCTAGGTATATAGTTCTAACATGTATATAAAGAGCAGTAATGAATTGTCGACCGTGGGGCAGATATATAACATATATAACTATATATATATATATTATATATAACTATATATATATATATATATATATTGATAAAAGTATCGACAGTGGAATAGAAACAAAACTATAGTTTATCGGGACTCGGTCAGGTCTTCAGGTTCAAATTAAACTACTAGTAGGCCTATGAAAAAGGTTTTAAATAAAGACCGAAACGTTGGCAATGAGAGTTTAATTTGAACCTGAAGAACTGACCGAGTCCCGATAAACTATAGTTTTATATATATATATATATATATATATATATATATAACTTTAAATTACACAAAGCACGACACAGAAAAGAGACTAAAAAGAACACTTACAGAATTCAATATTTCGAACTGTTGTTCGTCATCAGGAGAGTAGACTGGAAGAGGACGAAGTGAGAGAGATCTCTCCACGTCGAAGAACGGAGCGCGAATGAAGCAATAAAGAGTCAACCGATGAGAGCAGCACTAGCGTAAAAAAGGAGCTAGGCACTAAACGTCATAGAACGGAGAAAGTCAAAGTAAAAACAATAGATAAAATTATAAAATTAAAAATTATATATTAAAAATTATAAAAAAGGAAATAATAAAAAATAAATAAAATAAATATATATATATATATATATATATATATATATAATATATAAATAAAATAAATTAAAAAAAAATATGAATATGAATATATAAGTTAAAAAAAAAAGAAAAACATATAAAAGTTAACGCTTCTGATTTAAACCGGGTTCTGATCGGGCCCCCAATAACCATATGTGGGCCTCCTCAGACGCTCTTAATGTCAAACTACGGTCATCAGTGGTCACTAGCTTAATTATTTGAACATATATATATATATATATACATATAAAGTATAACTATATAAATACTATGTATTCAATGTAACTACATAAAAACTATATAAATATAACTTCTAAGGGAACAGTAAAAAATCAGGATCAGGAGTTAGTTAAAACCTATCGTTTATAACTTCTACACAAGATATAAGCCTTGACAATGAAAATATAAATTTTCGAAATGTCGGAAGACAAAGTAAAGTTTCGAAGAATGAATAAACTTGAATCGAACTGTTAAAACTAATTCTGTATTGTAAGTACAAAGAGTGTTTAAGTATATGATAAATATGTTTTCATGAGCTTTTGATATACTACTTGTTACAGAATACAAAAGGAATTATGCCATAGAATTATATTTAGATTGTGGAAGAGAGCAATAAACAAAAAGCAGCACAGAAGAGAAGGGGGGGGGGGGGGGGGGTTGTTCTCCTTAGGAGTTGCACATCTGCAAACAATAGCCCACGCTTCGTGACGGCCCCCTTGAGTGTGTGTGTGTGTGTGTGTGTGTGCAGACCAAGCCGACCTTCATCTTGACAACCCTTTCGCTGCATTGTCTTGTCACTCTCCTGTCCACCATTTCACCTCAAATTGAGACGACTGCCAGAATGTCACTCCAATTGTCCATCCATCCATACACTTTCCTTAACATTAGCATCCTTTCAAAGTTATTACTTTATGTACTTGTACTTATATCTAACATTTTTTTAAATACGTTCATCTTGTATTACAGATAAGTAAAAAACCAGGATCAGGTGTTAGTTAAAACCAACCGTTGTTAACTTCCTACACAAGTTGTAAGCCTTGACAATGATAACATACGCATTTTCGAAACGTCCGAAGAAAATTCCGACACAGTGGAGTTTTCGACCAAACAATCTTAAAAGTGTCCAACTTTAGTTCTTGTGTAGTATAACTTCATAAAATAAGATGTTCTATATAATAAAATAGATGTTCACTCTGCCGGAAGACAGAGTGAAGTTTTCGAAAAGACAATCCTCAAATTGTCCAAAAATTTTAAAAGAAGAAAAACTGAAATGGCCAACACTCAACTTTACTGCAAGTCAAAAAAAATATTAAATTGGTTAATAACGTAATGATATATGCCTGCTTAAAAGCTTTCACACATCAAAATGTTTACATATTATAGAAAAAAATACTTTTTTTATTTTCAAAATTTAAAAATTTCTTCCATTTATTAAATCAAGAATGTGTACTTCATATTGCTGTTTAAAATTCCGATACTGTTGTTTATTCAATATAGTGGTATCCAAAATCATTGCATCCTATTCTCTAAAACTCATTTTAATTGATTATTATAACGACTTAAAAATTTCAGTGAGAAAGAATTTTATTAGTTAAATAAAAAAAAGGTAAGTTCCAAAAAAATCAAAATGCTTAATATAGTTCTATTTATATTTTCTATGAGACTCCAAATTTTTTTTCAAGCTCCTCAAAATTGGGAAAATGACAACAATAAAGGGGTTACAAAGCAAAAGAGAGGGGTGTTTTCTGATTGTTTTTACTGACGAATTGGGATAAATCAGGCTAAATAGGAAATTTTTTCTTTACATTTTGACAGAAAACCAGCAGAAATTATCGTGTAGAAACGTGCTAAGATATCTCAAGAAACAATGTGACAGCCTTAGTGATAGGGGATCAGTGGTGGGAAGTACAAACGAAGGTTACTTTTTGAAAACAACTTCTGCACCTTAATAATACCAAGTTAAACAATCAACAAGATAAAACAAAAGTTGAGTCAAACTTAATGACATCATGTTTACATTCCGTTTTTTTGGTCTTGAGCTGAGAACAACCAAAACAAGTTAATACGACCACTTCAGAATTCAAGCTGCGATCAAGAACCATTGACAGGCCTTCAGGATGAAATAAGGAAGACGTGATCAGGACATGGAACAAGAACTCGTTTATATTGTACAAACAATTCTAGACCTATGTTTTATATTCGTTCTGAACGGTCAAACGTAAGTTGTTACTTACGCTCTAGTGATGAATATCGTCCATACTCTATATAAACATCTATTAATTCAATTGTATCTTATAAAACACCTCTAAATCATATATTGTAAACATAACATTATAAAATAATTGAATAAATGTAATTTCAAACACGTAAATTAAATTAAAGCAAAGTAGATGTATTTGTAATTACAATTAGACGACTTTTATTCAAATTTAGTTACGTTTAGCAGTGGTACCCGAAGCAAATTCAAAATAAAATTCATGAACACAAAACACTTTCTTTTATTATTTTGAAATTTTATTTATTTATTTTTTTTGTAATTTAAAATTTTGAACTTAAAATTGGGAAAACATAAAACGAATGAACATAAGTCGAGAATTGTCTATAATTATGATTTATGTGTTTCTATCTCCAAGTATATAAGCTTTTCTAATTTTTTTTTTTTTGGTAAGTGCATCGTCCATAGGACATTAGCATTGTTTGGTACTTTTCTAGTTCTAGCTAAGATTCTTAATATAAAACGATGTTTCCAGTTACAATGTATACATTTTTACGGATCTAACAAAAATTGCAAACAAGCGCATCTTCCAAGTTCTGGCTCCAAACTGCTATATATGTAAATTTCACAGACTCTGATTCCCAAGTTTGCAAGTTTCCTTGTTTTGGTTTCTACTACGAAAACGCAACTTGTCTATCTCTCTGGTTCCATTATATTGTAGTTACTTATACTTACGTAAGAGGCCAGGATAGCCCAGTGACTTGTAGGTCAGGGGTTCAATTATTTTAACTCTCTGGTGGTTGATTTATCCACGTGGGAAGTCAATAAATGTAATTATAAAGTCCCTTGGAAAGGACGTAAAGAATTAGGCAAAATATAATGAAGGGATCAAAGGGAACGTAGTGGCTGATAAGCTTGCCAAAAAAAGCAGCTATCACCCCTTTTATAGAACCGGAAGGTGCGTTACCCATACCCTATAGTAGGATTAAAGGTGAGGTGACAGGATGGGTTAGGTATGAACAGTGGAGTCGTTGGATATCCTACAGTGCTCACTGTACTCACTGTACAGTGCGCTCACTGTAAATGGTTACTACGAGAGAGGAACCCACGAGTGCCACATACCCTAGTGAGACTCCCAAGGAGTAAGATGAGAGTAGTAGGTCTACTGACAGGAAACGGGTACTTCAAAAGTCACTTAAAAAAGATCAGTTTTCTAAGAGGATGGACAGAGGTGTAGACTCTGTTGGGGAGGCAGAAGAAACTGCAATACACATAGTTAGAGACTGTACTACGCTAGAAATCCATAGACAGTCAAATTAGTCTACGTTGATCCAGCTGCATACCTTAATAAATCGGTGAAGGGAACGGAACTCGGGCAACAGTTCTAGACACTGATCTGAGTGATTGTACCTAAACGTCTAACCAACAAAAAGATCGTAAAGTCTGACATTTTAACCCTCAAAGGGATAGGTTTCTACTCTAGTCAAAACTTAAGACTCCCAATCTAGAATCAATCTTAAATATGTGGTATCACAAAGGAGCACTGCTCAGCCAATATGTGTCCATTCCCTTGTAGAACTGATACTACAACCTAACATAACCTATTTATACTCATGATTTTTCCGTTTTCATCAACAAGTATGTAAACTTTTCTGCTTATTGCCAAGAATCTTAATGAAAAACAACGTTTTTAGTTACAACTGTATAGGGGGTCAGGCTAGCTCAGTGGTTACGTACTCGCCTCTGAACTGATAGGACCGGGGTTCGATCCCCACCTGGCCCTCTATTTATTCACGTGGGAGGTGAATAAATCCGAGCACGTTGTGGCTCGGAGCAGGACGTTAAACCATCAGTCCCGAGTCTGTACGATGTCATATACTCGTTAAAGATCCCTACTCTAAATAAACTTGAGTTAGGCAAAATTTAGGACTCCCACTCTAGAATCAATATTCATTGTGTGGTATCACAAAGGGCTAATGCTCGGCCTAAGTGTGTTCCCTTGTGGGGCTGCCACTGCAACCTAACCTAACCTACAACGGTATACATTTTCTCAGTTCTGACAGCAACTGCAATCATACGAATTTTCCAAACTCTATATATGTAAATTTCCCCGACTCTGATTCCCAAGTAAACAAATTTTCCTATTCTGATCTCGATTACTAAAATACAACTCTGTCTATCTCTTTGGTCGTATCACTGATTTACTAGCTTCCATCCAAAACTGAAATACTTAATTTATTCCGCTAATTAAAATCAATGATGACTAAAGCCAAGTTATTTTATGACATCTTTGAGAACAATCACAGGTACTTTATTACCTATAGAAAATAACGGCTACTTAATTATGTAAAGTAAAGACTTTATTACTTTTAAAGCATCACTTTTTTTTTATACAGTCCCCATAAAAGTAAGAAAAGGAATTTGAAAGACTAAAAAAAAAAAAAAAATTAATGGAATATAAATAATTAATGGATCTTTGTAGTTTACGATCAAGACTTTGTTGTCATAAAACGCTGGAGTCATCAATTATACTCCTTGAACATTCCTGGCAACACATACAACAGACAGCTTACCTCTCAAATGATCTGGCTTTACATAATGCCCTCCTTCACTGAAAAAATATCAACTGGTTTTTATTTTTAAAGAAATCCTTACTTTTTATTATTAAGAAAACTTTGGTGCATTTATTCATCCTTTTTTAAATTGTTAAGAAAATTAATGTTTCTTATTACCATCAATTTTATATATTTTTTTTTTTTTATTAAGGCCATGCTTGGAATTCTCTGCTGCTAATATGACCATGTCATTACTCTTATCTCATTCATGGTAATAATCGAAAACATAAAACATTTTTGAGTTATGTCAACTGGCTCACTAAATATACTTCTTCTATACATTCTACCTTTATCAACTGCTATAGTCTAATAATTTTGCTAAACCTGGACCCTTAAACTCTATAGAGTAAGATAACTTATTTATTGTTTATAAGTAAGATAAGATAACTATAACCTATTAAATTCCCAAAAAAGATTGTTCTGAAAAAAGATTTTAATGTCAGCTCTTACGGTCTTTTTGTTGGTTAGACGTTCCAGAATACCTCCGAGGGTCACACGGAGATATTAATTAACAATTAATTAATAATTAACATTTCTTAATTGTTAAGAAAATTAATGTTTCTTATTACCATTAACTTTATATCTTTTTTTTTTTTTTTTTTTTTTTTTTTTTTGTTAAGGCCATGCTTGGAATTCTCTGCAGCTATATGACCATGTCATTACTCTTATCTCATTCATGGTAATAATCGAAAACATAAAACATTTTTGAGTTATGTCAACTGGCTCACTAAATATACTTCTTCTATACACTCTACCTTTATCAACTACTATAGTCTAATAATTTTGCTAAACCTGGACTCTTAAACTCTATAGAGTAAGACAACTTACTTATTGTTTATAAGTAAGATATGAAAACTATAACCTATTGAATTCCCAAAAAAGATTGTTCAGGAAAAAGATTTTAATGTCAGCCCTTAGGGTCTTTTTGTTGGTTAGACGTTCCAGAATATCTCCGAGGGTCACACAAAAACACGTCCTGGGTCGCTTGTGGCGGGTGGGCCGCAATTTGCCAATGCCTGTCAGTAAAGCAATACTTTTCAATACTGAGAGAGTAGAAAGAACATCTTGTCTTCAACCATAAAGACTTCAAGCTCGACCAAAAAAACGCAATAAACAATAAAATTCACTGCAGTCATCTTCATTAATTATTATTATTATTAATTTTTGTTTCACATTTCAAAACTAAAGTCTATAAATATGAACATTTCACAGGCTTTTTGAATATATGCAAATAAATTATTATAATTATAAATCAAGGTTGAATAATTTTTCATTTATTATATACTATAACCTAATTAATAATGTGTATTAATATGAATGAATATTTAACAGTTAATTAATTTTAATTAAAAAATACCTCCATAGAATAATGGTTGGGAATACTGCTAAATAGGTACTTCTAGGGTATTTTTAGCGTTAAGTTCAATTAACTTTTTTTTCATTCTCTTATTAAGAAGTCTACGTAACTTCCGACTTCGTAACTCTGCATATAAAGTCAGAGGGGGTTCAAATATACACCCTCAGATTCCGAAGTATCCATTTGTACCTCTCAGAGGCAAAACATCAGTTTTGTGTGATTGTTATCACACTCGTGCACAGGTTATACAACATATCAATATATATATATATTAGTATAAGTGGGCAGCAGGTCTTCTTGGATACAGATTGAATTGAAATGTGCAGCAGCCTCTGCATTGACAACCTTTTTACTGATAGCCTCTATTTTTCGTACAATCGTCCTTTGCTCTAGAGGTAATTTCCATGAGTAGTTGGCCAACGACATGTAGACAAACAAGGTAAACAACTGATAAAACTAAATGACTATTTAGTTTAAGGGGCCATTTCAAAAGTAATTTATTAAAGAAGAGACACAGAGATGCCGCTAGGTTACTAAGACAAGACCAGTCTATTGTTATTAGAAAGGCCGAAAAAGCATCCTGTTTTGTCCTAATGAAAAGAGATGAATATGAATCGAAGATCAATGATATTCTCAACGATACCTGCAAATTTCGTCCAATTACTAAAAACCCAGTGGATGACTTGAAGAAGAATGTAAATAAGGTAATCAGGAAAATCAATAGTAACAGTAAAAACATTACCCTCCCTTTAATCAAAGGTGAATACGGACCTGGTTATTGTTATGGCAACATCAAGACTCATAAACCTGGTAATAAATTAAGACCCATCATTAGTCAAATCCCCACTCCCACCTACCAGCTAGCAAAGAGGTTAAATAGTCTCCTCACTCCGTTCGCCCCTAATGCCTTTAGTCTTTCCTCGTCAACAGACTTCCTTGACCTGTTGAAGGTCTCAAATGGGACTGGCATTATAGCGTCGCTTGATGTAGAAGCGTTGTTTACTAACGTGCCAGTGGACAGGACTATCCAGTACATATTAGAAGAAATTTACCCTCAGGACAGCCAGCCTAAAATAAATATGCCGAAAAACGCCCTTAAGTCTCTCCTCGAACTCTGCACTAAAGAAGCCCCCTTTGTATCACCACAGGGTAAAATGTATAAACAGGTCGACGGAGTTGCTATGGGCTCTCCACTAGGGGTCTTGTTTGCCAACTTCTTTATGGGATGTGTGGAGAAAGTTGTATTCCAAAGGATAAAGAAACCAACAATCTACGCTAGATACATCGATGACATCTTCGTTTTGGCGGATAGTGAAGCGGACATTGCGCAGCTGCACTTACTATTGGAAGAAGTTTCAGGGCTTAAGTTAACAGCTGAAAACAGTAAACAGGGACAGCTGCCGTTCTTAGATATCCTCATCAAACAAAACCCCCAGTACTTTAACACCAGTGTTTATAGGAAACCATCAAACCCCGGACTATGCTTGAATGGAAGGAGTGAATGCCCTGAAAAATATAGGAAATCGACGATAAACGCATACATAAAAAGGGCATTCACCCACTGCAGTGATTGGACCCTAGTACACCAAGAAATGGAAAAATCAACACAGGTGCTAATAAATAACGGATACTCCAACGCTGAAGTAACGAAAGCTATAAAGTCCTTTCTAGATCAATGGTACAATAGTAAAGTAGAGCCTCCTGCCTCTGGTGAGCCCCTTACACTCTACTATCGAGCATATATGCATAGAGAATATAAGCAAGATGAAAGAGCCCTCCATAAATTAATAAAAGACAACGTGAAGCCCACAAACGAAACTGATAGACTACAGCTCAGAATTTATTACAAAAATAAGAAGACTAGTGACCTCGTGATTTCGAACAAACCTAAAGTCGACACCCCAGAGCTTCAACGCAGTTACCTAATATACCAGTACTCATGTTCAACAGGGGACTGTGCAACCCTGAATTCCAGGTATATTGGGATGACTGCAACGAAGCTCTCAAGGCGCTTGACAATGCATCTTTCAGCAGGAGCCCCCAAGAAACACACCGAGGAAGCACATGGTATCAAGCTCACAAGAGGCATGTTAGTTGAAGGGACTGTAGTACTGCAATATAACACTGACAATGATCGATTAGCCATTTTGGAAGCCCTACACATCAAAGATAACAATCCGAGCCTGAACATCCAAAATCATGAACTCAATGTTATACCAAGCAGCGCCACTTTTGATAGCAGTTACAAATTTGTTAGAGATCTCGAATCTAGTAGGGTTGGCAACAATTGAGGGTCCGACCTGATTGTTGTTACAACCCTACTATAACCTTCTTCCTTTTTTGATTGTCTTACTTTCATGTACTTTATTCTCTCCCTTTATATTTTTGTTGCACCTGTTTTGTTTAGTGTTAGAGATTCATTTATTATTTATTATTGATATTATACATAGTTTTAACATATTTTGAACCTGAGGATGACCAATGCATGGTCGAAAGCTTGTGATTTTTTAGTGTATCGTGTTCTCAATATAGTCATTTAGTTTTATCAGTTGTTTACCTTGTTTGTCTACATGTCGTTGGCCAACTACTTATGGAAATTACCTCTAGAGCAAAGGACGATTGTACGAAAAATAGAGGCTATCAGTAAAAAGGTTGTCAATGCAGAGGCTGCTGCACATTTCAATTCAATATATATATATATATATATATATATATATATATATATAGTTCGTAAGTTTGTTTGTTTGTTTGTTTGTTTGTTCACCTATTTTCCGTGGAGATAGACTCCTGAAATCATTATAAGCTTCACTTTTGTTGTGATTGGTTTTGTTGTAGTTGTATTATATAATAACAAATCGTATTTGGGGGGTCAAGGTAGCCCAGTGTCTTGCGTACTCGCCTCAACTTTCTACAATATTATTTAATGATACTTCTCATTAGGGGGTCAGGGTAGCCTACAGTATATAATAAACTATTACCTTAGAGGTTAAAAATGAATAATTTTAGAAACAAACTTGAACACAACTGTCAGATAAAATACGTTCTACGTTAATTTTATAAAGATACATTCCTTTCATTAATATTACTTTATGTTAGGTAAATAAATTGAATACTTCCATTTACAAGTTTTGTTTGTTTTTAAATATATTTGATTGAGTATATAGTTTAAAGTTTTGATATATAAACTCATTATTTCACATTATATATTGTCAAATTTTAGTTTATTCAGTTATATTCAGAACTAAGTTGCTTCAGTAACTCCGGTATAGACTGTGAGCTTTAAAATATCGTAAATTTATTAAATATCCATTGAGGGGCCACGATAGCCAAGTTGATTCACACGGGAGGTGGGAGCAATGTCTTCCCTTGAAAAGCATGTTAAGCTGTCGTTCCCAAACTTGTACTTTTTGTGATACCGTACAATAAAATTTTTACCTTGGAAATCCTAAATTTTGACCAACTCAAGTGTATTTCAAGAGTAGGATTCTTCAACAAGTCCCTGATATCGTACAGGCTCGGGAACGACAGCTTAAACATCCTTTCCAAAGAAAGACGTGCTTACAACAGTCGCGTGAATAAATCGAAGTCCGAAACTGGTATCGAACTCCATTTCTACCAATCCAGAGACGAACACGTAAGCAACTTAGCTACTGTGACCCCTAAATGGACACTTAATGGACAAACGACATTTTTAAGCTCACAGCCTAAACCGTATGTGCTCTCAAACCAAAAACCGTAGTTACTGAAACAACTTATTACTAAATATAACAGAATAAAATAAAATTTCACAATATATAATGTAAAATAAAGACTATCTATAAAAACTTTTACTTTATATATGATTTTTATATATCAAGAATTGAATTATACTAAAATACAAATGAAAGTGTTTTGATATAATGTAAACAAAAAAAAAATCGGCATTAACATTAAACATTTTTTTGCCACTCTGAAAAAAATCCTGACCAACAACAAATTCAGGTAAATAGCTACCGAGCCATCGAAGCGGAGAGCTTTGGAAGCTCGAACTAAGAAGTAAGAAGTAAGTAACATTAAACATGAGCCAAGCATGGCAACCCCCCCCCCCCCCCCCCCCCCCGTTAAACATAAACGGTACTGTCTAATTTCTCGTGTTGCAATAACGCATACCTCCAGGAAGCACTCACTGCCATGGCTAGTGGTTTCCTCTTAGCAGACTGATCAGGTCAATTAAGCTACATTCTTTGGTTGGCTGAGCCCCAATGTTCGCCTAACTGGGGCTCAGTATCAAACACCGCTTCATGTTTTCATACATGACCTCTCTTGATGTAACCCACATTTTTTTCTTCCTTTTAATTTTTTTTTTATCTAGTATCAGAGGGTTTACTGTGGTTTTTCATTTGCTCATACAGTGTCATTGTACATGTTGATGAGTGGAATATTGAAAGCTAAGTAAGAAGCCAATCCCTCCCTAGGCCAGGGGTTCTCAATGGGGGTGAATTGTGACCATAATGATTTTACAGAGTGAGGTAAGCTATTATATTTGACCTGTTAATTATAGATTAAAAAATATTATTTTGTTTCAATTGATATTTTATATATCCATCAATTAGAATTTAATTTATTAAAATTCTATTGTAAACATCATCAATGTAAATAAATACGCCTCTATAACATACCTAGGAAATATTAGTCAAAAAATAGCGAACTTAATAAAACGATACAACATAAAGGTAGGATTTAAAACTAATAATTCTATAAGTCAAATATTAACTTGCTCAACCGAAAATGTAATTAATAAATATGAAAAAAGCGGGGTATATAAATTAAAGTGTAGTGATTGTAACCAAATATATATTGGACAGACGGGAAGAACCCTAAAAATAAGATTCAAAGAACATCTTAAGAACTATTTAAATAATACAAATAAATCAAATTTTGCAAACCACCTGACTGAACACGGACATACACCTGACAGCTTAGAAAACACAATGGACTTACTACAGACAGGACAGAAAGGACAGAGACTCAACATAACTGAACAGATAGAAATACATAAACATAAAAATGCGGGTAAATTAATAAATGAACCAATAAATTACCAATCCGATATTTTACATAAATCACTAATAAAAATAAAAAGACGACTGGACAGACAGGATGACGAAGTTAAAAAATGTAAAAAATCCAAACTAGATAATAGCTAAAAACTAAAAATCAAAATAACTAAATAAAATCAAAATAATAATATCAGGATAGCAGTGGCCTTAAGAGATAACCAACCCCCTATATAACAGCTCAGTAGGTTTCTTGCGATTGAAGATGGACAACGTCCGAAAGCGCTCCAACTGCATGATCATCTTACGAGGTATGACGGTTTTACTTATTTCTAATATAAATCATACTAACCTCAGTGGTATTAACAATATGCATGTATCAATGTAAAGTTGTAAAAGTGTATACACTACTTTAGAAAGAAGAGGGGGGGGGGATGGCATTAGGGGTGAATGGGCCAAGGGAGGCTGAGAACCCATGCACTAGACGGTTAATTTACTTGCGTACTAATCACGACAGGTGACCAAACCCTCCCCTTAGAAAATAACAGTTAACCGCTGTAATAATCTGTTCTAAATCAACAAAAAAGCTAATTGAATCTTTGAATCCATTCACGTTTAGTTACCAAGTTTTGAATAAAAAACAAACTAGCCGCCTTTTACGTTTCGACGTAATTTATACGTATTTATACGTCTTCCTGAGGCCCTCAGGTCGTATAAACTTTTTTTTACTTTTTTACTGTAAGATTTCGAAAGTTACAACGTATTTACAAGCCTTCATGACCTCGGCATAACAGCAATTATTAGCAATGAAAATAAATTATAATGCAATTATTTTTTTTATAAGATTTAATCAAAGAAAACAGAAGAATTTTTAAATAGTTACTAAAACACAACAAATTCATTTTTTATATATATATTTTTTAATAATTTTTATATTTATAAAAAAAATAATAATATAATATCAGTAACAATGAATGAAGAATTCAACTCATTACTTAGTAAATTTTCGACCTCATTGAATCGGTTTCCGACTTTGCCTACAGGATGCACTGATAAAGAGAGTGCAAGAATGAAGAATTCAACTCTTTACCTTGTAAATTTTCGACCTCATTGAACCGGTTTCCGACTTTGCCTATCCTACAGGATGCACTGAGGGTTTCTAGCTGGCTAGAGTATATTTATAACTATTGTGTCTATTGATTCTCCCCAGTCAATAACCACCCTATGATCTATCGCACGAATATGCCAATTATTTATTATAAGTCAACGCCCTCCACTTCCTATCTATTTACAATCTATATGTCCTCCTTTTTTTTAATAGTCAATCAAACTGAAATTAAAACAATGTTAAACATTTTCTTTAATAGTTCTTTTTTATTATTTCTCATCCATTATTAATGGTTGTATCCTATAAAGTAATTCATGGTGATCTTTACCCATGACTCGCATTTGTATGACGCTTTGTGGTCAGTGGCCCCGAAGTCATCCAAACATGTCATAATTATTATTTAACACAGAGGTCTTAAACCTTTACATTTCAACCACCACTTTTGAACAACTAAAGTTATCAGCGATTCCTTAATAAAAACAAAAATAAAGTTAACCACAAATAAGAGAGGGGATATTAAAATAAATTTGATAAACAGTAGGTTAGGTTAGGTTAGGTTGCAGTGGTAGTCTCACAAGGGAACACACATAGGCCGAGCATTGGTCCTTTGTGATACCACACAATGAAGATACAATGGGAGTACTAAATTTTGCCTACTTCAAGTGCATTTATAGTAGGGATCTTTAACGAGTACATGACATCGTACAGGCTTGGGACCGACGGTTTAACCGTCATATATTTACCTCTCGACGGTAACCGTCGAAGGTTTCATCGTCGTCTCCGAGGGACGACGTGGTCAGATTTATTCACCTCCCGCATGTATAAATCGAGGGCCAGGTGGGAATCGAACCCCGGTCCTATCAGTCCAGAGGTGAGTACGTTAACCACTGAGCTAACCTGGCCCCTTTGATAAACAGTAACTCTAATTAGATGCTCTGTTATCTCAGTAGACAAAACATTCTATAAATATAGACGAAATGTTGGCTTAACTGCATTTTTTACTGTTTAACGAAAAACCAAAACCACGATAAAGAAAATAGTTCTAAGGTAGTGCAAACAGTATTTATGAGGTATTTACTCATTGTAGGGTAATAAAGATAATGAAATAGTCTCCATATATAGAAGGTTAATAATATAAACAAACGCGTTTCAAACACGTAGTGTTCTTCAACCATCAAACTAAGGATTTTCGTGGTAGCACAGAAACTCATCCTTGGTTTTAGGCCTGAAGAAGAACACTGCGTGTTCGAAACGCGTTGTTTTCATCATTAAACTTCTATATGCGGAGACTATTTCATTATTTTTTTTACCCTACAAAGAAAAATAGTTTTGAACAGATATGGTCGATATGAGAAAACATTGCATTACATTATTTTATATATGTTATTAATATAATTATTATTTTATTTACATGTTTTAAACTACTCTTAAATGTTTTTAATGATAACATATGCACTTAGTTAAGTTTTATATATAGAAAAAAAGTATGTTAGAAATTATGGCGATTTATGACATTACGCGGCCTGTTCTGGTTCCCTATAAATCTCATACATGCATATTGTTAATACCAGAGAGATTACCCAATCATCATACTCGTATTATTAACATATCCGTCATGGCTCGTGAATCGATGTTACAAACTCCCGACTTGTTTCACACATTGTGCATCTTCAAGTACGATTGACTATCGTCAATGTATCGAAGGTTTCGTCACAAGCAGTGACAAATGTATGCTTACATGACTCAAAGTCCCACTTGAAGAGTACGAGCAAAACCGGTCGGACGACTACAACAAGGCTGCCACAATTGGTACATTCGTACCAAACTTGATACGTTTTGTTTTTGAATGAAGGTTTTGCTAATTTTGATACTACTTCCAATGAAATATGAATTATTTGGTACCATTTACAAAAAAAAACGCATTAATAAATAGTTTCAGTTCATGTTCTAATAGTTGTTTATAAGTTTACTATAGGAAATATTATATAGCGGCATATAGTAAGTATGTGATGGAATCAAACATGTTGGCTGGAGAACAGTAAGGTGACAGACAACACACTGCAAGGGATTTTTGATTTTACTAAATCTTTACTTTGATAATAATAAATTTCATTTAATAACCACATTGGATATGCCAATGACAACGCTAGCGTCATGATGGGTAGCAAAGGTGGTGTAAAGATTATATTAAAGCAAAAGGTCCCTTCACTTTATATACAGGGATGCCTCTCTCACTCAATGCCTTTTAGTGCATCAAAAGCTTGTTCTGAACTTCCTCATAGCTTTGGCGCCAAGTATTTACTTATATATTTCAAATAGCTCTAAATGACTTATTGATGAGTTCTCTTTCTCTCTCTCTCTCCCTCTCTTCAAAAAGCTATTCCTTTTAATTTCCTATCATTTTCCTGTTTTCAAATTTCAGGACTAAATTTTCTATATTAAACTCAAGTGATGCAGCCGCAAAGCTTTGGTTATTTCATAGGTGCGCCCTGAAGTAATAATCTCTATCTCTCTCCTTCCTTCTTACTCTCTCTAACCTTCCTCCCTCTCTCCTTCTGCCCTGTCTCATTCCCTCCCCTCCCTCTCTCTCCCTCCATCTGCCCTATCTATTTCCATCCCTCTTCTTCTTTCTACATCTCTCTCCCTCCCATTACTACCTCCCTCCATCTGCCCTATCTCTTTCCCTCCCCCTTCTATTTCTCTCCCTTCATCTGCCCTATCTCTTTCCCTCCCTCTCTCCCCCTCTCCCCCCTCCACCTGCCCTATCCTTCTTTCTCTCCCTTCATCTGCCCTATCTCTTTCCCTCCCTCTCTCTCCCTCTACCCCCTCCACCTGCCCTATCTCTTTCTCTCCCTCCATCTGCCCTATCTCTTTCCCTCCCTCTTCTTCCCTCTCGTCTTCCCTCTGTCTCCCTTCATCCCTAAACCTTTCAAGACGTTACTAACACAGATACAAGAAAGATTTGAAATATTAGTTCCACTTGTTGGTTGTCACTTGAACAAGTAGCAAAGAGAATACTAGAACAGTGGTCAGCTCTGACACTGTACTGTACCGCTGTACCGTACAGTGATCAGCTCTGACACTGTACTGTACCGCTGTACCGTACAGTGGTCAGCTCTGATACTGTACTGTACCGCTGTACCGTACAGTGATCAGCTCTGACACTGTACTGTACTGCTGTACCTTTGGAATACAACATCCAATCATCAATCATAACACTAAATCAATTGTATAGCCCAATAAACAAGATATACTCGTACTAAGGATTTCAAACTTACATCTTACCAAACATTAATAAAATTAACCTTGAATTTCAAACAGAATACATAAACTGAAAAACTCAATCAGTTCTGGAGTTAAGGCGATTCTTGGTTATTTTATCAAGAGAGAAATAGATAAATACTTAATGCTGAGTAAATTCGAAATTTTTTTGAAAAATACTGATAGCACAATATGGAATCCTGATGAAGAATTAATAGCTATGATGTAGGAGGAAAATTTATATGGCACATCAGATGAAAAGACTGTTACATGTTAGAAGGGTTTAGTGTATTTTTATTCTAGTTGTTTATTTTGAATGTAATTAATTAAATATATTTTTAATTTGATACTTTCCAGCTATTAAACTTAGTACGTTTTACAAAAAAAAAAATTCTGGTAGCCCTGGTCTACAATACTTCACGAGTTATAACTGATTTTTATAACAATATAATCTATAAAGATAGTTTTGAATCAAATCATTTACAAAAAAAATTACTTCGTTTTTTTCCTGTTTTTATCAAATTGTTTCGATTCGTTTTTCTTTACAATATCTGACCATAAATATTAAAACGCAATTAAACCTTAATAAATTATATTAAAGAAATAAAAGTCCTTGCATTTATTTATTGAGGGTGACTATAGCACTGCGTCCTAAGAACCATTGTACTTTCCCCCCTTTCTGTACTATAGTACCCCAGTTAGCTTCAACACCTCCAAAAAGGTGAGCACTTTTGCTGGGTCCAACGTTAGATACAAACGATCATTTTAATCTGTAACACTTCATTACTAAAAAACAGGTTTCGCAGATTCTTGTTATAGATCGATGATTAAACCTCTTTTCTCCTAGAGATTATGGGAGAGACTTTCCCATCTCCCTCATAAAATATTCTAGAACCTGGAAAAAATTAAAAAT